>CAJRST010016668.1:6677031-6773940 GCA_907169785.1 Menidia menidia | reverse complement strand
GATAGATAGATAGATAGATAGATAGATAGATAGATAGATAGATAGATTTAAATGTACTTAAAAGTCTACATTCTCCAGTAACAAACATGAAGTGTACAGTTAAACTATTGCAAGACATGTTATTGCATTTGTTGAACAAAAGATTAATTCGAGACCGATTTGGATCCTTGCATAAGAAGTTAGTCATTTCTTATTTCTGGTGAAGAACCACCTGTTTGCCACCATCCTTTCCAGTCTTTGCTATGTATAGCATACATTGAATACATACACTTACAGGGGTCACTGTTATAGTACGTTCACAGTGCTTCTTCTACTACTGATAAGAAGATAAACTGTATTTCATTGTTTTGTATGTATACAGGTGTAATGTAACTTTAATCTAATCTAAACCCAGAATAATTATTTGGGGTAAAACAGCAAACAAGCCAACTGTCATCAATCTTGAAGGGAGGTAACAACAGACTGAGAAAGATTGATGTCAGTCGAATGAGAGATTTTTTCCCCCTCTGTTAATTCAATGGTGCTAACAAACTTCCAAATTAGTTTAGGATTCAAAGTGGCACAATTTGCCCCATTTGCTTTGGCAGAAATGGTGCAATAGGACTAATTTCCTTTTGAAAAGTTACTGTTCTGACACCATAGTATTAGCATCTACCCATTTGTATGGGTGCAAGCAAAAGTATCAATGCTACATTATAGTTTTCTATGTTAAAATTTCAATTACGGTAGTCTTAAATGTTATCAAATGTCTGGTTACATTCTTCACTAATAAGGGAAATGTTTGCAAGTCCTTAATTATGCAGCTGTATTATGCTCTGTGGTGTTTTTTAAATCTCTGTCCAACACTAAATGTACTTTTTTTCTGAAAAGGAAAATAAAATGCTTGTTTCCATATTCCATAAAAAAATATTGGCTTATGAATAGTAGTTGGTTAAAATACAGAACCTTATTTTCAAAAGGCTCAAATTAATTTGAGACACAAAAGCTTTGATCATGGACAGGCCAGGCTCCTATGTTATGCCTGAATTATTTAAGCAGGTATTGGGTCATCTGTGGCAACGAACCCAAAACCTTTGATCAGTAGCCAAAGAAACTACTCATACAAATATTAAATAAATAAAAAAACATTAGTAGCAGAATATATGAAAACTTGGTCCGCTTTAAGGAAGAATAAACACACAGAAGAGCTCTGTGAAATGTAATGGTTTATAGACAACAGCTGAAGATCACAGGATCCTTTTTATGCAATATAACCTCAAACTCTATTTATAACAGCCAGCAAACAAAGGAACATTGTCTATTATGAGACGGTGGTAAAATCTATGCATTTACATGAGCAGAGCAATCACGACCAGGTGCAAAGCGTCCATAAACCACAAAGAACAACAAGACAAAGGTGATTATTAGGGAACAATAGGTCTTAAAGAAGAAGTAGCTCCAAAGTAGGAACTAAAGACGACAGGAAAACATAATGATAGGAACAAAATCGGAGAATCTTAGGAACCGTTTATAAATGTTCTCAGAATGATCTGAGAAAACCAAAACACTTGTGCATGGTGTGAAAGTATAAGTATGCATATTTGAAATCTAAATTCAAATATAGGTTGATTAGGTGGAGCTCCACAGTGCGAATGAACATCTCAAGGGTCAGAGGTTAAAAAGGTGGGATGTTTTGCAATAGTCATTTCAATTAACTTATTTCAATCTGCGTTTCACTACATTTAAAAAACTTAACTAAAATATCAGCAACAGAACAACCTGACAAACAATCATAATGTTGAATTTTTTGGTGATGTCCAAGGTTTCAATATTTTATGTTAATTGTAAAAGCAATTTCTGGGAAGTATTAAGAACATTTTCATTATGGTTGTGTTCAATTGTCCTACTATACCCAAGCCCTGAACTAGAGTTCTGCATTTGAAAAGAAATTTGGATGCAAAGTTTATAAGTTTTCACAAAAAAAAACAAAAGTAAAAGGTGTGTAACAATCTAAACATCATGAGGTTTGAATGTATTGAGGTTTGTTATGTATTGAATTTATGGCATCCTGAACAATATCCGGTAAAAAAAAGGCTGCCACACGGGGAGGATTGTTGGTGTTTAATATCCTTACTTTGTGCAGGGGGTGCATGTTGTCTGGACCGTAGCCGGAGGGGCCAGGCTGAGAGTGTCCAGAGGAGGGGGGGCCTGGGCTGGGGCCCATCATGCTGTGAGAGGAGCCCGGAGATGGCCCGGGGCTCGGGCCCAGCATGGCCCCGGGGGATGGACCTGGCCCAGGGGAGGGACCGGGGCGAGGGGTGCCCCCCATGGGAGGATCTGGTGTTGACATCTCCCCAGATCTCCTGCTCCCAGATGAGCAGCAGGGACCTGAGAGAAGAGAGAAAAAGATGAAAAATGATCTAAAAAATATAGAAATGGAAGGCGCTTCAAAGAGAAAACAACAACAACTAAGAAACCTAACTACTATAAATCAAGCCGTGCTTTCCTTATACATAATGCAGATCCACAGTCTTTGCAGCAAGGGGTGAATTTGGTCTAACGCATTTCAGATGTGCATTCTTTATTCGCCTGCTGCGCTGCGCCAAATCACACACCCCTCCCTGCGCGCACATGCGATCACAGCAGCCGGGTTAACTCTGAACTTGAAGGGGAGCGTGGGGAAATACAGTAAATTATGCACCAGAGCTCCTGCCGCGGAGTTTTATTCCTCCTCTCAGCCCTCGAAAGGGTGCATCGTTAAATATAAAAGAAGGGAATGGCGGACTGTGCTTGTGCGACTGACCTACCCGCATCAGCCAGACCGGCAGTCTGGGCTCAGTCTCTGCGCTCCCGAGCTGTTATTTGCGGGAAAACGGAAGATGAACCGCGGTTGTCGCAATTAGTCCACTCACCCTCTTTGTAATCTGCCTCCGAGCGTTGATTTGTTTCACCGACGTGGCTCGAGCGCCCCCCCTCAGCCGCTCCTATGACCGAATGTCTAGTCACGGCAGGGAGGCAGTGCGCATGCGTGCGCTCCACACGGTACGAGCGTAAGGGACGAAAAAGATGAGGAAAAACGCACAATATGTCAAACTTCCTCATAAAATGTAGCGGACAAAGTTGAATTGATTATTAATTTCTTAATTGTTTTTCATCAAAACATTTTCAAAATCAAACCTGACCAAACATCAAAGAAATGTAATATTTCCCAGGTTAGCGTTGCCATTTGTAATAAATTGATTTAATTTGAAACACCTGCGTCACATGGGTTCTTATGTGTAAGTAAAATGATCAATGAAATCGTCAAAACCAAGACAATGACTAGCAATAAAATGTGAATTTGAGAAAATCAGAAGCTGTTTAATTCAGTCTTTTTTAAACGTTTTTCACGGTGAAATCTGCAAACCATGACAGATATTTTCTAATAAGAGACTCCGGATTTACCATGTGTTCATCTTTTGTAATTCTAAAAAATAAGTGCCAGGAATCTGTAATAAAGATAAACAACAGGTGGAATCCATGTGCCCTCATGCCAATACTCATCAATATCAGCTTTTTCTTTTTAGTTAGTTTTAAAAACACTTTTTCCACAAATTCATTCCTAGTTTATTTGGAGGATCTATTTTCTGATCTGGATACAGGCATTTTTAATTAACACTGTCTTTCTAATTGGTACATAACCTCCTTTCTTAACTTTGACTCAACACCCAACATTTGGAAAAGGCCAAAGGGTATAAGAAGGCAAACGAGATGTCAAAGATTCCTATTTTACTACTAAAGAATTTAACACTTTAGGTAAGTGGACAATATTCTTTTTTGTTTTTTACATCTGGATTCATTTAAGTTATTGCTTTTGATAAAAAAAAGAAGACATGTTTGGCTTTTTTTTCTTTTTTTTGCTAGATTTTTTTAAAGCCTAGACATCAAACGAACGATGGGGTACTGGTAGAAAAACACAGAAGACCCTATAATCCTTACTATTAGAGTTTGGAAATGGCCGATACACTTAGGACAACCCAGATGTAAAAAAGAGTTGCACACCACCACCTGATAATTGCAATATTTAAAGAAAAGAAGGCTTGAAGGCATCAAAAACAATTTATATGCCTGTAGGACGTCAAACCTCACCAGACTGAAAGAAAGACAAAAAAATACATGCCTCTAAAGTAAAATGGAATTCCAGTGTTTCAGTTTAATCGGGACAAGCCAAAGAAGTGCATCTTGCAGTAGTAGCCTTCATGTGAACAAAAAAAAAGAACAAACAGGAATCGATAGATTGAGCACAAACTCCATTCGGCTCGGTCGGATTGCCTTTTCAACTCTTTGCCCTAGAAGATGAAACCCAGACCATTCACAGAGACCTCTGGAAACCTCCAGAGACAGTTTAGTGAAGGTGCACATCCAGCTCTAGCTGAGGGAATGGCAAGCGGTTGCAGGGAAAATGTAACAGCAGATTTCTGGGCAGTCTTCATACTCTCGAATGAAATAAAAAATAAATAAGTTGAAGGAGTGTTTTCTCGAATTGCCTGTGGTCACACGTGCATATGTCGTTCGGAAATGGTGCTCCAAGGCGCTCTCGGAAGAATCAGAAACTTCAGTGGGATAAAAATGCCTTCTAAACCAGTATGTACAAACAAATAAATAAACTGAGGCTGAACCCACTCGCAAACACACATTCATTAATCTGATAAATAACCTTCAAGAATAAAAATGGTAAAGATATACAGCAGATGACTTATTTTACAAGATAAACATGAAACAGACTTTTTTTTTTGTCTCTCTCTCTCTCTCTCTCTTTTTTTTTTTTTTTTTTTTTAAGGAGGCAGATATAATGGATCGATAACTCTTCGACTACTTGAAAAACTTCGGGCCATGATCCTTTCTGACCCAGTAAAAGAAGCCAGGACCCACTCCTCATTTCTGCCCTCGCACAGGGGAGACGGCTGTGGCATCCCTTTAAAAAGGAAACACGGTGTTTATGTCGACCGCCTAGATGTGTCAGGCGGTCTCAGACGCTCACAGGAACACAAAGTCATCGCTGCTTCTCCTGGTGTTACTCCTGCTCAGTTTGCCTGGCGGCAGAATGTGAGATGCAGGTGCGCTGTGGTTGCTGCTGTGACCCTCCAGTCCATAGTCCTGACTCTGTCCATCTACGAAGGTAAAGATGGGATACTTTTCCTTGGAGGATGAGAGAGCCTAGAATCACAACAAAGCATAATAAAAAAAAAAAAAAAAAAGGGAGTCTGAAGGATAGCTCAGTTCATTAGCAGTAAGCCAACCGAACGTGAGGCTCTACACATTAGATTTTTCAATCTTGATAGGATTATCTTATTTTAATCCAATGCTTGCATCATATAGAAGGACAGAATGTGGTGGAAAACAGCTGTGACACCACCTGGTGGCTGCTAATAAAGAGGTTGAAGAATTCTAATAGTGCATGACATTACAACAGGGCACAAAAAGAGGACAATTCTAACCGTCTGCATGTCACTGGTACAGGTGATGCCCAAGTAATATAATGTTTATCACTTTTTGCACAAAAATTCTTTAATTTTTGTATATCTTTTTGTTTCTTTTTTATTCAAGCACATACACCTAAACTTAGTCCACTAGAAGTTTGATGCTAAACTGATAACGCAGGAGTTTCTCATCTCTTTCATTATGATTCCCCCATAAAGTTCAGTTTAAACAGATGATAACGGAGAACATGTGTGAAATACGCATTAACAAAGCTACAATAATCAAAAACAAAAGCTGCTTTCAACAAATTTACTTACTTTAACAAGATTGTAACCACTTATATTTAAGAATGATTTTTTACCTTAAAAATGCCCGAGTAACATACAGACATGAAAGCAGTCAGTGGGCCATAATATTCAGAATTTGTTCCAAATAAGAAAAAAAAAACATCTTGATTTGAGATTAACCTCCATGTTTAACAAATAAGCTGTAAGAACTGGTGAAAAATATCTGTTCATTGAAAAAAAACTAAAAACATAACACAAACCATAGCGTAACAAAGTAAAAATAATTAATGAATTTTAATGTCATCATGATCATTATTACATTTATTGAATTAATATGAAAATGTAAAGACTGTCCGTCTAAAGCTTTTTCATATTGTTTTAAAATAAGGATGGTCGATCTCGATGAGTGGAAATTCCCCCCTGCTTCCTTTTCCCTTTTGTACCCAGAAACTAGAATTTTTCGGCTAAAAATGAGCTAGATCAAACACCAGACAGGGAACAGAAACTCACCGAGCTGACGGCAGAACACAGAGACTCAAAGTCTTTCTTGTTCTTCGCGTAGAAGCCGATGGTACAGCTGGGATCCATCCGGCTAAAGGGCATCTTTTTAGGAGCACTACAGTGGAATGACTTCACAGCAACATGAACAGAGGTGGGTCATGGAATAAAAGACAAAGAAAATTATTCCCAAGTTACTCAGTTGATGTGTGACCTTTAAATATTGACTGCTTAAAGAAAAGAAAAAAAAAAATCACATGCTTTAGGTCCAGTCTAATGTCAGAAAAAACCCCTCTTTAGACACACAATAGCAAACGGTTTAAGGAGACGTGTGGACAGGAAAACAAACCTCTAGTGAGGAGTTAGCTTCAGTAACATCAACAACTGCCTGGCAGTAGTGAGGGTCCAGAAACAGTAACTGCTCATCTGCCAATAAAAGAAGGAGATAAATGTTAAGCATCGCAAACTGCATCTCTAAAGTACAGAATCTTTTGTGATTTCTTCCCCAGAACAGATATTTTTACCTCTTCCAATTCTTTAAAAAAGGACAGGAAAAGGATGGTTCTCACCTTGAAAGCCAATGAAGTAGAGTGAATGCTTTGGTTTTCCTCCAATTATCCCAATGCAACATTCCAGCTTCAGGATATTCTGTAAATGAGGTGGTAGACACAAAGTTAAAACCATTAGCGAGCTGGATACAGGACAGGAAGCAGCATACACCCCTCAGGTTAAGAGTTTGGATGTCATCCTTGACACCACTCAATCATTCAAATCTCACATCAATAACACCACTTGTTCACAGTCTCGTCACCTCCCGTCTAGATTACTGCAGCTCCCTTCTCTTCGGTCTCCCTCACAAGTCTCTCCGTAAGCTTCAACTGGTCCAAAACTCTGCGGCACGTGTCATCACCAAAACCCCTTCTTCCAAGCATACCACCCCCATCCTAAAGCAACTGCACTGGCTCCAAGTCACCCTAACAATTCCATTCAAAATCCCTCTATCCACCTTCAAAGCTTGCCTCTCTGTACCTGTCTGACCTCCTCCACATAGTCACCCCAGCACGCTCCCTCAGATCCTCCTACTCTCTCCACCTCACTGTGCCCCCTGCTCACCTCAGCACCATGGGGGGGCAGAGCCTCCAGTCGCTCTGCTCCCCGACTCTGGAACTCTTTGCCATCTGACATCCGAAATACTGACTCTGTCCCTCTTTTCAAAACTAAACTCAAAACCGACCTGTTTAAAATTTCTTACCCACCTTACCACCCCTAACTCTAACATTCCCCTCATTCTGCGCAGTTTTATTCATTCCATTTTTATTTAATTAATTTCTGATGTTTTTATTTATGAAGTGCTTATGACTTTGTATGTTTTCTTATGTTTCAATGTTGTTTTAATTACGATCGTCTTTGTAAAGTGTCCTTGAGTGTAAAAATAAAATCTATTATATTATTATCATACACACACCTTGACACATTCGGTGTAGGACGGGTTGAGGGCCTCTCCTCCCAGCCGTACAGGCACAAGTATGATGACAGACTTCCAGGTTTGGTGTGAAGGATCAGGGGGACTCTGGCTTAGTGAGGGATCACAAAGATGTGCCACGTCCTCTTTGTACACTAGGACGCAAAAAGACATCACGGGAAACAAGAGTGGGTGAGGCGGCTCAAGGGTGTCGCCATACATTCATAAAATTCAACAAACAGCTTGTTTGTATCTTACCTGTGCAGTCCTGAGCCACATATATGGCAAGGTTTTGCACCACGGAGGTTTTAGCCACTGCTTTTCTGGAAAGGAAAAAAGAAAAACAGTAAAAATACATGCCTAAATATTGTAAAATGATACTTAAGTAAATGTGGAGCCCCTTACCGTAAAATGTGTGCAACTATTGAGGGGCCGTACCAGTCCCCAGCCTTCTTCCCCGAACCTTTGCCAATTTCCACTAGCTGGTGAACGCCAAAAGGCGCAGGAGGCTGATCCCCGAACCAGTTGACGAGCTTGCGGTGGTTGGGTTCCGCCTGGCGGTCTCTTGCAGACTCGGGCCTTTTCTTCAGGCTACTTTTGGGCGCCTGGCTGCTTGACAAGGCCCTCTCTGGGGTGTTGGTTCCTCGTTGGGAGCCAAAGGAAGGGATGGGGACCCCTCCGGCCCGTACGGGGGAGCGCGGTCGGAACACCTCGAAGTCCACATCGGTTAGCTGCTGAGCGTCAGGCCAAGCCCAATCTACCAAAAAGCAAGTCGAAAGTTCAAACTTAATGCTGTTTTAGATGTTTTAGATTTGGGGAAAATACATTTTATTGTACTGATATTCATCAAGGCTCAAGTGAAATACGTGTAAGTATCTTTCAATTTAATTTTAATTTAATTGAATTCCCATATGATTATGATTATTAATTATTACTATTATTATTGATATCATTATTATTATTATTATCATGAATTCATGTAAGTGGGATAACTTGTGTAACTGTGTTTGTTACCAGAAACTTGAATATCTCTAAGGCAGATTAATAAAGTTTTCATCTATCTATCTATTAATGCATGATGTCAAACAATGAGGTGGAGCTAAAATACAAGCTTCTGTGAAATGAGATCAAAGCAACAACGGTCTGAGGCTCTGTGTACGTCACTTCTGCACAGAAGAAGCACAACGTGATAATCCAATATATCGTATACACCGCCTGAGCAACTTGATTTCTGATAGCAGAGGAGAGATGGCTGATTCAGTGTGCGATAGGGCATCTTTAACTACCAAATGATGACAGGGCACTTCAACAAAAGAAAGGGGGACACCAGGCTGAGCTCAGAGGCGATTGTGGTGTTGTTGTTGTTGAATCTCTGGCTCTGTCTTACCTGCTGCACTATTTTCTTAAAAGATGATCATACAGGTCTTTTTTTCTTTTTTTTCAGCAAAAGAAATTTGAGTAAGGGAGTGAGGCTAAAGTTATTTACCCCAACAGCATTTAATAAACAATGTTTAGCTTCCTAAAAAGTCCCCATAACACATTAGGGTGCACTACAGGGCAGGCCTTTATACTAAACATATGTAATACTACTGATGGGTGACTTAAGTCCTGGAGGAAATGTATGTCTGATAATGGTAACTGAACAAAAAAACAAAACAAAAAGAGGTCCTGTACACTTATCAGGTCAGTTGAAGGGGAACAGTTTATCTTATGGCGGCATTTAGTGTATATTTTATAAATGCAATAGGAAAGAAGCTGTGTACAAGGAAATACAAAACAAAAAAATAAAGATAATCAGGACACAGGCATCATTAATAAAAAAAGACAAAAGGAGAAACTAAACAACGTAAACCAACCTAGAGAGATTAAAAGATTAAAAGTTATCATTTTACTTAAATGGTATATATATATATATACATATTGTTATCCCAGCTAATACATGCATGCTGGCATCACTCTTGTGTCATCACAAATTCATTTATACGATGAGATCAGCCTTCTAGAAGATGCTGATTGCCTTTTGCATAACAGACACATAACATTTTCACAAACTTAACCTTCTACGGTGAAGAACATGATTGGGAAACACAAACCTCTGGGCATCAAATGGAGGACAAGCCCCTGTGCCAGCAGCATCTGTCCACTGCGCAGCATGCAGCCCCAGCCACAGTCTGTGGTCCAGGTGGAGCCTTCCAGCTGAGGAAACTCCTTCCGGTAGGTCAGCCAGATCCTGGAGACAAAAGCCAGACGGAACCGCTCCACCTCATCTGTGGGGGCGGGGACGAACGGAACAAGGAGGTTAGACAGAAAGGTTGTTGAATGTTTCTAATGTTCATCTCAAATTAACTGCTTTTTGCTTTTATGCAAATCAGATAATCTTACATAAAAGGAAAGATAGGAAATATGTTTCCCCATATGAGGTTAATGAAAACACACTTCAATGCAATATATCTTGGGTTTTTTATGGTTTTTGTTTCCCCATTACCTCTACAGCTCTTACTAAGATAGGTTGAGATGTTTAAGATGGTGCTTTTACCTTCACTGTTGAGCTGATAGGAGTGGCCCAGGACAGTGACTGGTGATATCTTGTTGAAAGATGTTTTAGACTTAACAGCCCAACCTACAGAGAGAGAAGGAAGGAACAAAATAGTGATCGGAAAAGGTTTCCCAAAGCGATAACCTTTGCGACCACCCCATCGTTAAAAAAAAAGGGGAAACATACCATATTTGACATTGTTCCATGCTGACATCAGTTTGGCTTTGAGTTTGTCTATCTCGTCGGGCTCCCCGGCTGCGTCTCTGTTGGTGTCCAGGTTCGGAGGTAGTCTCGGTCCAAAGCTGCCCTGTCGTTCCAGGGGCTGCTGCCTCCAGCTCTCCGCCTGCTCATCCTGCATCCCCCCCCCGGCAAACTGTGCCGCACTCTGGGACACTGGGTTCATGCTTCCCGAGTCCTCAAAGGTGGACTCTGGTGCTCCTCATTGCAACACAGAACTGATGTGAGAAAGGAAATCATTAACTCTCAGCTACGTCAAAACACGTCTTAAACTCTGAAACAATTTAACTTATTCAGGCCCTTTCCTGAATTTTTCTAAAGCTAAATACTTTTCTTAATTCTCCAATGTTTGTCAACCGTGTTTAAAATGATTGAAAAAAGGTGTCATTATTTGCTTACTCTTCATCTAAATCAAGTGTCCACTAAGATTTTAACTCTGAGTTTAAATTATTTATGGCTAAACTCAGAGTTGTTTCAAACCATGAACGTGCTGTCCAGAAGGGCTCACCGCTTTAATTCCGCTTTAAGGTCTACTAGAGTGGAGTTTCTTTCTGTATTTTGAGAAATTTCCATTAAGATGGTGATTAATCAAGTTAAAAAGGTTTTTTAAAAGAAAGACATTTACTAAGAAGCTAGGTGTTTGCTTGAGAAGATGATACAGAATTTGTAAAGTTGATCAAATATGAAACTCACAGATCCCACCATGAATACACTGTCAACTATGCCTAGTTTAAGCCAACCACATTTTTCTAATAAAGACATCAGTAATATTTTCAGAAAAATCAGTATGTAATAGCTTGTTTTTATGTGAGCGTGATTTTGGTAATAAATCAAGAGTAATAAAGCAGAATTCCCTGATGTTGCTCACTCACGTTATGACAACCTGTATGCTTAAAAGTTCTGATAGATACTTGACATATTTTCTTTAAAAATAAGTTAAATAACAAAAAGAGTGTTAAAGCTACATTGCTGGTGTAAACCTAAATAAACATTAACTTATGATTTCACAACAGCCGAAACACTCAGGAATTTTTCCACCGTGCCCCGAAAGTGATGAGTAGGAGTTTCAACAAGGAAGAGACAGAATTAGAGTGCAGTTATACCAATGAGAACCTTTAACTGAAAGGAAAAGAAGAAGAAAAAACAATCCCATCATGTGATTGCCATTTGGCAACTGGGCTTTATCAGCGAAAGTCATCTGATTCTAATAATGCATATCCCAGTGAATAAAAGGATTGAACACGTTGTATATAGTCTTAGTCAAGACACAGGAAATGTGCGGTTTCTTTGGATCTGTCATCTGTAATACTGACAGGCAGGTTCACAGCAATTTCAGTGGAGTTATGCGGTCTCACGACACAAAGCATCATCCGTGGAGCTATTTCAAACACTTGCAGTTAAGGGTTTACAACCAATAACTACTTGCCTTTTTTAGGACTTGGTTAAGCTGGCCGGTACTTTGTCGCAAGTTCACACATTTCACCGGTTTCCTCGCGATTCCCAAAAGGCTGAATAAGCTAACTTTAGCGTTAGCCCCGGCGATTCCTCTATGCCGTCCAAGTCGGACAGAACAACAAATAAATGTTGCAATATTCCGAACAAAAAAACAAAACAAAGCTATATCAGTGTGACGGGAGTCCTGCCATTTGGAAGACACGATAATTAGTCTACCGTGCTGTGAAAATACCCCACTACTATGCGGGTTTGTCTCACCGGTCATCCACCGCTACAGCATCTGCCCGTCACAGCATTTACTTCCTGTTGTCCTTTCCTGATATGATATGATTGGCTATCGCAGCCAAACTGAGAAAGCTGATTGGATAGTCCGACCAACATTGCAAAGTGAGCTTTTGGCTAATAGTAATTGTTATGTAATTCGTCGACTGAAGCCATACAAAACGTATGTTTATTCAGCATTCTCAGGAGACCATTTTCTCATGTGCATTTTTACCGGACTAAATGTTACAGCCATCGTGTATCTGGTTTTGTGTTCTCTTCTCAACTTCCTGTTTTTATTTTGTGCACTCATTTCCTGCTTCGTTTCAGACAACTTCACGTCGCAAGATCTACTCTGTTACAGTAATAAACCTCTTCCACAACTTGATGTTATCCACCTGTGTCTCGTAACAACCCTTTCTTCATCTATTCATTTATACGTCACTCATTCAGCGTAATTTTGCCAGTACGTTTTCGTCTGTCAAGTGGTCGAGCAGTATTTCAATTTTATCTTTCGGTGTTTCTTGTTTTGGATTTCTCTTTGCCTTCTTCTTTTAGATAATTTTGCCAGGATTGTATTAAAGGTGCTTGGATTTTATGTCTGAGTTTGAAAGTCTTGAATTTGGGTAATTGTGTGTGTGTGTGTGTGTGTGTTTTAAATCAATCATTGTTGGACAAGACATGGTTTACAGATAACACTTATTTTATTTAGTTTTGGCTATATCAAGAGATGAAAATGGTCAAAGTTGTCTTTGACGTAGCCATTAAAGCACTTTTCAAACAGACCACATGACTAGTTTCAGAAAGAGGCTGCTGTTAATAGGCACACGTCGTACTTTCCAACTATCCAGCTTCTGGTTATTTGAGATGGTTTCAGTTCTCATAAACTGTTATCAGGACATTCACATATCTCGTGATTTTTTAGGTCATATGTGTCTCTAATACAGTCACCAATCTTTTGTACAATTTAGGCTAGTGTCACCTATTATTTATGTACTTGCAATGTTAAGATGTTAGATATGAATGCGAGTTAAATTGTTGCACAACACGGACAGGTCACCTGTTTATCACAATCAACAGCAATGAGCAGTGACTCTTGTCATGGAAAAAAAGAAGAAAAAAATTCCCTGTAAGATACTAAATGTTAAGACCACAAAGAACGTCAGGCGACAATTCATGGAGCAAATTCAAGAAACTTTAATCCACATACTGCACTTCAGGTGTTTGCATTTAAGTCACATCTATCACCAAAAAAATACCCCAGTGGTACAACTAAATACACATTGAGTGAACAGAGAAGTGTGGAATGCTTTTATACTTGGACTCTTGTTTGTTTGCAAAATCCATATTTGATAGTCATTGATGACTTCGTGGCAGTAGCATCAAAGTAAGATATTTTTCTGTCAAATAAAGTTCATACACGCACGCACACAGACACACACACATACACACATACATGAATATGTGTATATATACTCTCTCTGTCAACTAAAAACAGAAACATAATAAAAGGCCTGAATGTGGACACAGTAATCTGTAAGATATGCTGCTCTTTCACTATCAGGTGGATAGAGCTGATCTCCATCATAGCATCAAGATACAATGATTCCTTCAGTCAGTATTGAAGACAGCATATTAAAAAAAATGGTTTTCTTATTTCTAATGATATAATTAACAAATCACATGAAGAAAGCAATATAAATAAATTGCTTCAAGAGTTAATTTGATAATTACTGCAATTCTTTAGTATCAGAAACATAAATGCATATTTAGTAAGCCCGTTGCTAGTAACAGACATTCTGGAGTAAATCAGTGGTCTCAGTAAAGTAAAATAAAGTTTCAAAAAAAAGATTTAGGACAGTTCAACATGTTGAAAACTTGTCATTGCGAAACCACTAGAGGGTAGTAGAGTACAATGTTGAATAAAAAAAAGACTGATGTATTACATTGGACATGCTTTCACATTTATGGCAGATTGCAGAAAACATCAAACAGGTTTCTTTGTTGCATATAGCAGCAATGTGACACTTATTGTTTTGCTCTTTTCACTTAAACAACACGATTCTGTTGTCTTTTGCAACAAGGCAACAAGCAACTGCCAAAAAGTGCCCCAAGCCTGAAATGACAGGACCTGATCTTCAAGAACAAAACACTAAGACGGAGGTATGTCCTGCACAGACTGAACTACTTTCGGACACTTTTTGGACTTAGAAGAACACTTCAGTCTTCTTCTTTAATGTATAATTCCTCTTCTGATGGATCCTGTTTTGCATCAGTGAAACCTGGACAAATCTAAAATGAATCTTATCATTTGCAGGAAGTGAAACGTTACAATGCATGTAAGTATCCAGAAATTAAAGAACAGTATGTAACAAATACTGATATCTACGGTTGATGTTGGAGATGTAACAAATTGCACCTGCATCAGTTGGCTAGATTACTCATGGATAAGAAAAACAAGCTTATAATAACATCGAGACCTAATTTCTCATCTGCAACTCCCAACTGGGAAAGGTGTTATCTGAGTATTCTTTCTTTGCCTAGCTTGAAAATTCATCCACTATGTAATTTTGCTTCTTTAAAGAGACCAATTCTCACCTCATGCTTTGCTTTTGCATTATGAAGTAAGTAATCTGATGAAGCAATTATAAAAAAAAGATGGGTGGATGGATAATCAATGTTTCGTCTGATATATGTTAGTGTTACACACAGTGACTTTATATCATTAAGCTTTCTAAACATGTCCACATTCACACAGCTCTAAATAATTTGCATAAGATTATGTACATTTATGGTTACAAACTATAAGGAAGTGATGATAACCAATGAGAGGAAGATACGCTGTAGATAGTTTTTCAGGACTATTAATGAAGTTACTGATTGAATTGTCTTTATCATATTATTACAATGAGCATTACTGTACATGTATCACTCTGTACTACCTACTGTAGCTAACCTAACAGTCATTCTGATTATACCACTGATGATTCTTTTTCTTTATACATACAGGTCCATCTTGGCTACAGAAACCTTGTACAAATAAATAATGGTATGCTACATCCACAACTGCCAGCTGTCTCTGTTTGGGCTAAAAACAACACCCCAGATTACTGTATCTGTGCTTACAACATGATGTAATGGCTTCACACACCATACTCATGCTGGGCCATCTTCTTTGTGCCAGTTCGGTGTGTTTATCAAAAGGCTCCCTTCCTGTTTATATCATGACCTGTGACTAAGAGTAACGGTCCACCAAAAAGACACACACATGCTCACAATCGCCTTAACATATTTGTGTCCCGACTAATGGACTACAACAGGGGGTAAGGATTTAAACGCACGGCAATCAGCTGCTGACTCGGCTGCCTCCCGTGTTTATGAACGTGCGTACCCGTGACGGAGGAAGGGGCTGAGGCGGCCATCCTGCTAGGTGGAGATAAGTGCTCAGCCTGAGCTCAGCTGTCTCCGCAGCCCGGTGCAGCCTTCAAGAACCATCAGGAAACAGACTCAAAGTGGTGGAAACACACACTTTACACACAATCCCCCATGATGAGCTGAGCTAGACAGGTCTGAATGTGACATCACCTGACGGACTGCCTGCTATGGCGACGGCTGACTGTATAATCCGAAGCAGTAAACTGCTGGATAATGAGTAAAAAAAAGCTTAATCGTCTTTCTCCTGTTGCACTGCGGCCAAAGTGTTGGTTTGTGTAAAGTGTTTTTGCTTGATGACAACTGGACTCTTTTACTCTCCAGCGGTGGAAAAAACTAACAAAACAACTAAAAAGAAAAAAAAAAGGCCTGGTCAAAAATAGTGGCTAGATTTGGTATTCACAGTATTCAGCATGTTTTGATCAGTAAAGCACTTTTTCATCCTCTTGTACCTATTACAAATGTAAAGTACATACTGTACGACATGCATTCACATTGACCCACACATAAACATCTGATAGTGTTTCACATTACATCATAAAGAGTCCTCTTAATAAATAATTCAAAATAGAAAAATCAACAGTTAATGCACCTTTATAGTTTTTTTTTATCTTTGTTTTTAGTTTGAATCAGTTAGGGATTGGAATTGATAAATAACACCTCATAGACTCTGAAACTGGAATGTACATCGTTTTTAAGTGCTTGTCCTCTGTTTTGTAGTTTATCCTCCCAAAAAGTTTTCCCCTCGTTTTCTACTAAAGTGAGATTTAAGGACCCCTTGGGGTCACATTTTCGGCAGGCTGCCGACTGCTGCAGCTTTCTCGAGTGGCGAGCCGGCTGGACTTTGGGTGACCACGGCGGCACCGGCAATCGCTCGAGCCCCAGCAGGAGATTCAGACTTTCCCACAGCGCCCCCCTGCTTCTCCTCCAGGACCTTAGTCTGCTGCTCTTTGCTCCTGGCGCCTTCCTGAGAGCCGAGCTTGATCGGGCCGAGCACGTTTTTGGCCACGGTGGTAAGCTGGCTGACGAAGCTCGTCTTGTCGCCCGGGGAGACGGGCCGCGACTTACAGAGGGAGGGTCCGCAGAGGGAGGGGGTCACGGCTGTCGGGGAGGGGGAGGGAGAGGGGGAATGTTCCTCCACCACCTCCAGGCGACATTTGTCCTCCCAGTCGAGTGTCCCCCGGTAGCAGTTGACGGGGCCCAGTCCCTGCCTGACTTTGCCTAGCGAGAGCGGCTGCCCATGGGACGGAACCACGGGAGCCAGGATCCGAGCTGGAAGTTTGGGGCTTTTGGAGCCGAGCTCTGGAGTTCTCGAATCATTGCTTTCGGCCTTTTTCAGGCTGTCCCCCATTCCCGATGATTTAATCGTTTTGTTCATGTTCAAAGTAGCTCCGGTCACTGCTGCAGAAGGACTCTTACCGAAGGCAGCGGTCGGTAAACCAGACCTACTTTTGTTGTCTCCATCCTGCTTTGGCTCAGGGATGCCTCCCGGCTTCTGCTCTTGGGGATCTTTCCTGTTAGCTAACACGCTTTTGGTTTGGTTGGCTTGTAGCTGCTTTGTCTGCGAGTCTGTCTGATTCTGTGTCTTCTCTGGCTCCTTCTGTCCAGAGCTTTTGATAGGCGTGCTAGGGGTTAGAGATCTAGTGGCTTGTGTACCCAGTTTGGAGCTTTGCGAGTTCAAGTTAACCTCAGTTGAATGAAGCTTTCTTGCTAAGAATGACTGCGATCCTGTTCCTCTACTCATTCCAACCTCCCTCTCTTTCTCAGGGTCCCTCCCCCTCTCCCTTTCTTCCCTCTCTCTTCCTGCCAGCAGGGTTTCCCTGCTGAGTGGAGACTCCTGTCTCCCGAGTCTCCTCACAGGCTTCAGGACACCAGTCTCTGGTGAGGTCGAGGGTAAGGGCAAGGGGGGAGGATTGGGAGGCAAATTTTCTCCGTCTGTTTCAAGCAGGCTCTGTAGCCCGAGCTCACAGAGGAAGGCGTCCTTGCGGTACTCGGAGTGCTGCACCTCCAGGCTGTGCTTCCTCAGCTGACCCCCGAGTCCTCCCGTCGAACTGGACTGGGTCAGAGGGGAGCCCAGCTTCTCCGCCGACTGCACTCGTTTGAGGAGAGGCGAACGGGGAGGCTCGGCGCTCTTCGGCCTCGGGCGGACGACCGGGGGGGACGAGTGGAGCTTGACGGGGAAGGACTGGGTGGTGTTGGAGCTCCCCACCGTGTGGCCGGGTAAGGGCGGAGGGGAAGATTGGGTCGGGGATGGCGTGTGGGCCAGCGGGGACAGCGGGATGTTACCGGCAGACTTGCAACGGGCCGATCGATACTGACGGTGGAGTTTCGGCGACAGGCCGTGCAGGGAGCTGGGCCTCATGTGCTGAGAGGGGGAAGGGGAGTTTGGAGTGCTGGAAGCTGGAGAGCTGCTCTGGGAAGAAGCACCTAGGGAGCAGAAAGCGAAAATGAAAGGCAATCAATGAGGGAAATAAATATACGTCTTAAGTTGATGTTAGAGAAATCGTAGTTTGCGTTTGACTATTTAGACTAGATTTTCTTCTTTCCAGCACCATACCCAGGTAGGAGGGCTCAGGGTTGTTGCGATAGCCCTGTGTTGGGGAGCGGGCAGACAGGCTGTGAGTTGGGGAGCCAGGAAGACTCTCACTAGAGGACAGAGAGCGATTCAAAGAGGAAAGACTGCGACTGGTGTGGAGGAGGTTGGACTGTTTTGTGATCTTACGGAACAGGGAGCTGCGTTTCTTACTGCAGGCAAACAGACATTGAAAAAATAAAGAAACAGCTATGACATATGCTGGACAAACATCAATCTACTACAATCATCGGTAACACATCAGCTCCTACCTGTCCTGGCCCTCCTTGACCATTGTGCGCTTATTTCTACGGGCCATCTTACACTTGTAGCTGGCCTTACGGGCGGGACCCACTTTAATGGAGGTGTTCTCGAAAGGGGTGGTTGTCACAGTCACCTTGTTGCCACTCTGCACAGATCAGTTAAAAGAACAATGAATGCTGGCTTGATGCGAACAACGATCCACAGACAATATCTTTACTCAAAGCCTTTGTTTAAGTTAAAAAAGAAACTTGGCTAAGTTATCTACGACACCCATGAGACGTATCTGAGACTGATTCGGCTGCAGACCTTGAGGATGAGCTCGACCACTTCAGTGTGGACCAGACCATGGACGGCCTCTCCATTGACGTGTGTGATGAGGTCACCAGCGCAAAGGCCAGCTTCCTGGGCAGGGCCGCCCTCCTCCACATGCTGTAGCACACACAAAACATTGATATGAGAAGAAAAGCAATTTGAAGTACAATTAGCTTTCAGTGTTGGCAAGTTTGGTTCATATAGACTTTTTTTACAGACGATAAAAGCCAGAGGATGATCTATTTACAGTTCTGATTTGCACATTTCTTAAAAATGTTTAAGGCAACGATAAATTTGTTCATTTTTCATCAATTCAATAATTTCCTACACAACTTTTTACGAAATACATTTCCTATAAAATACGTATTTGCTATCACTTGAAAAAGAAAGTAATTGAACAATTAATGAAGTTATTGATTAATCTAGTAAAAATATTTTTTGTACTGCTGCAAGAAAAATAACAAGAATAATAAAATCTATGATGAATGAGCAGATAAAAAATGGGAAAAATGGGATAACACTTTTAATCTTTAAAGTGTTATTTAAAACATTTTGTGTTTATTTATTTTCCATATCTTTGACAGTTACTTTGTTGCTTATATATATATATATATATATATATATATATATATATATATATATATATAGCAACAAAAGCAACAAAAGCTTTTTCCACCTTTGATTTGGAAGATGTTTTCCAGGTAAAACCATTTAAGCCATTTCATAGCTGTACTCTGGACTCTAGCTAAGTCGCATGAGGACTTTTAGAGACTTTCCAAATCAGATCCTGTATGTTCCATAAACCTCTTGTGAATTGAATAAAACTGACTATTTACAGTACAAAATTAGTGCAGAAAAACAAAAGTGCAATAACAGCAAAAACGACAATAAAAAAAACAACAAGTAAAAAACAGAGTAGGTGCAAATGCCAGCATGTCACTAAATACTTCTTGTTTTTGACGGGGACAGTGATGGTTGCAGAGCAGTTTGAAATCAATAAAGAAAAAAAGACAAATACACAAATAACCATTACAAGTTTCTTACCCAGACAATGTGATGGACACTGTAGATATCACTGTCTCCAATGTAGACCCTGATGGCCCGTAGAGTAAAGCCATATTTCTTTCCGGACCGATGGATTGTGATTGGGGAGCGCAGCACACTGACAGCAGGGAAGAAGTCTCTGCTGGGTGAGGAGTCACGCGATGAGGGGTTAGAGGAGAAAGAGTGGGGCGACATGGGGCTGGCCAGTGGTGAGAATCCGCCATGTTGCTCCACTAGTGGGATTGAGCAGAGGGGGATGGATATGAGATGATGTAAAAAAAAAAAAACTGCAATATATCAATATTTTCAAAAGGATTGAATCCTTTATTGTCTTTAAACCTCTCACCTGATGGTATGATAACAGACAGAGCCGTGGCTGATGCCGATTTGATGACTTTGTTGCCTTGTCTGGAGTTCCGCTTCTCTCCGTCACCTGACAAATGATGGTGACGCGCCCGACGGAGGACCAGGTCATTTGTGGCTCGGGGCCCCAGAGGGTCATACAAAGGAGTCATCACATCCCGACCGGTTGCTGATAGACCTGGGGATAACGTGCCGACGCCTGAAGTTACACCGGGAGTTTCCCCTGGTTTAGGAGATTTGTCTGCGAGGAGTCAGAATGACGGAAATGAATAGAATGAAAGAGAGAAAAATATCTTAAGACTTCCAATGAGAGAAGTGCGCAGACAGCAGCAGTGATCTAATCAAAAGTTTCAGACTTTTTTGCTTTCTGTTTCTGCCAACGCACCTGCTCCGTTGACCTCCTTTAAGCTGGCCCTCTGCTCCAGCAGACTCGGTGACGGGATCGTGGTCCCATCCAGCGAGGTTCCTCGGACCTTCATCGGGTTCTGGCGGGTCAGAAAATCCGGCTCGCCTTCGAGAGCCGATGCAAATCGATGCGTGTCCATTAAAGCCGAAAAGCGGCGTCTGGCGCCAAGAGGAGGGCTCGCGTCCCCTTCTGAGTAGAGAGATTCTGAACAAGACAGGCGCTTCCTGCAAGACAAAGAAGAAAGTCTAATGTTTACCGATGCACCTATGCTGCTCACATGGGTGACTAAAAGAACAGGAAATAAAGCAGCAAATGCAAATACACAAAAGATATAAGGAGATATTTTGCATAATAATTGATATAGAAATTGATAATGAACTCAGGATAGAATTGAATCAAAGTGGACCAAATACAGGTCTTCTCTGTTTGGTATGGAAGAATAGGAAATGTAATATAAATAGTGAACCTCTTCAACCTTACTTTAATTTTCAATAGAGGCAGAATGTCTGAATGAATGATCTTATTTAACATGTCAATGGAGAGATTTGAATGCCAACCAACATCCTCTAAATACTGAGGTGAAGATGGAGCAACGCTGTGCTTTGCATGAAAAGCAGACTACGTTTTGACTAAACACGCAGTTTTCATTAGCAACTAAAATCTACAACCTATGACGCAAACTACTGACTGTGTTTCAATATCAGCTAAAGAGCACTGTCTGTTGATAACTGTGACTAAACAGCCTCAGTACTGCTAAAAATTAGTGGACAAATACTTTACAATGCAATCAGATTTACATCAATGGTCTTTTTGAGCCTGACACAAGTTAGAATAAATAATTTTCAGTCTCTGAACTGAGCAGATAATTTTGTATTTTGAAAGAAATCAAATAAAATTCATGTCTACAACATGATTAAAACAGGAAAAAAGGTTTTGATTTATGTTTTATATAAACCCATTTGAGGAACTGAGAAAATGGACTGTATAAGAATTCTGTGTACCTTGTTTTTTTATTGTTATTTTTTTCTACAGTGGACACTGCTGTAGCCCTATCCGTCACAGATGCTGACTTTACAGATTTTACAGATGCTGACAGTATTTTTTTTAGCTTCTGGCAAGTAGAACCATGTTTTGTTATCCCATAGGCAGTAGAAAAAAGGACTCTGACACATAAAATGTGATGTGCAACCTGTGTAATCCACCTTTAAGTTACATTTCTGGATGCAGAAGCAGACTGTGTTGAGTGAAAATAGTTTTCCATGTCACTCCTGAGCCCATGTGGCTATTCTAATCAATGCGACATGATGCTCTCCCATGCAGTGATGCCTAAGGGCTCACAGGTCACATGGATCCACTGTGGTTTCTATCTTAGATCTTTGTGCTAAGGGATTTTCCCATTCTCCCAAGATTTTGCCACTATGTTGCACTGTTGATGTTTAAAGATCATATTCGTCGCAAAATTGGTTTGTAGGTAGTTATTTGTACCTCATCAAAATATCTTTTTAATATGTAACCAGCATAATATTATAGGTTTGTCTTTTACTTTTCTAAATAATTCAATGAATTTGGGAAGTGACGACACTGGAAATCATTCTTTGAGCCTCATAACGACAATTCCAAACAAATTGAAAGACTACAGATTTAAGTTTTCATCTTTTTGGAAAAGAGGTTTGTGGTATCAAAGCACATATTTCACAAGGAGCATAATTAAGTACAAAAATTCAACTGTTTGTGTTATTCAGCTCATCATAAACAAATGATATACTACCAGGACTTCTTTCTGTGAAAGAGAAAAGAATAGAATAGAAAAATATATTTACCCCTTGTCAGGGAAATTCGGATAGCTGAGCAGCATAAATTAATATATCATTCAAAATAGACATATGATTAAAATAGATAAATAACAAGCAAAATAACAGTGTTGGAACTAAATTGGGAACGCACTCATTTAAGATAAATGGGTGGATAGTTTACTGGGTCAGTAATCCGTAGCTTCAAGTTTTCACACTATAGTGGATATCTTAGTTGTTAGCTTTAAAAAAACAAAACAAATATGTTTAATTTAATTCTAGTGTGTTGAGTTTATGAATCTGAAAGTATAAAGAATACCCTACTTCACTGTTTCATTCAGTCAAGAGAAGAAAAGTGAAAGAAGAGAACATGCCATTAAAATTTGTCGACCACTCACATCTCCGGGGATCCTGTCCTCCAACTTTTGTCCCTCAAGCTGCCCAGGCTCTCCCTCTTGGTCACCTTGTCCTCACGTGGACCCTTGTGCTCGCGGCGGGACACCGACGTTGTTGCTTTCTGCTCCAGCTGAGAAAGATGCTCCATGCTGCTGTACACCTGAAGAGGAAACAGCCAGATCTAATTATCAAGGTCTGACTCCAGCTCTTTTACAGCCCGATGAACAGTATGATATGACCCCTTTGAAAAACATATAGGCTACTGACAGTTACTATACAAATACTAACATGTCTGACTTGGCTTTCACACCACATGTAATTTATAAAACCGAGATTAATACTGACCGGTGGCTGGTGAAAATTCCATTAACACCAGGTTGTTAGCATAAGTAGACACACACCATAGGCTTGAAGCCTATGTAATAGTATATATTGCTACAGAATTCAATTTTCACAATGTTATTTGGCAATCCACCTTTAGACCCTGAGCCCTTTGTGACACGCTCATGTTTTATTTATTTAAAGTAGTTTTCTGGAAATCAGAATCAGTCTCCAAATAGTACTGTGATGTACCTTTCATGACCGGTGACCAAAAGCAAATATCAAAATGTTTTGGTGTATTTATCCATGGTGTTTTATAAATGGTTGTAGACAATAACTTTTCAAATTTCCTCAGAATTTATGACAATGATCTGAAAAAAAAGTGTCAGATTTAGAATTTTTTGTCTACTTTTTGTGTCATTCTCCAGAACCTTCCTGATCATGCTTTATTAAACAGCCAATGGATAAACTGAAGAGTCAGATGCATCTGACAAATTCCATATCTTTACTCAAACTTTTCCCAATGTCTTTAGCATATCACCTTTAGAAACCGTTTACCAACTGATGATTGCTTTAGGCCTAAATTTTCTTATCTTGTCCTACAAATATCCATTCTTCTCTTTTTTTATGGACAAACTCCATACCTTTATGGGTTGTACAAAGTTTTTATATGGGAGCCATTTGGTAATCATCTTAATGGTGCAAAAATATAATGTCAAAAGCACAGCTTAAACTATGGATCAATTTACATATCTTTATGACAGCTAACAAAGCAGATAAAGATAAAGTTGTCTGGCACCTGTAAAGCAAAACACTGGTTCAACTTTTGAGTTAGATACAGAAAGTCTGATGTAATATTGCTTATTACCTCCTAAAAGATCTCTGAGAATTAGTCCTTAACAACAATATATAAAGAAAGCCAGGGCGACTCTTGACTTCACAGATCAGTATAGATCTTAAACCCTCTGTCCATTATTTCTCCCAGTGAGCTATCCTCCTGCACATTAAGTGTTCTTATTTGTGCATGAACATGGAAATAAACTGGCTCTTTTCCATCACACGATATGAAATATGACACATAACATAAGAGTCCACATAAGGGATGACCCACTATACAAAAAAACATAACTTCATCTTCCATTCTTGTGGGTATTAACGCATCCACAAAGACATGCACATAGTCGTTCTTGAAGGCTCTCATTATATGCACAACTGCGCTATGTGGGGGAGGACAACAAAGCGTGCGGCGTTAAAGGAAGCCTGAAGGACATTTGGCAATGCACTATGGAAGCACATATCAGCTTTCTTTACAGGAGGAAGAAAACAAAAAGACATAAACACTCAGACCCCTTTACCTTATTTCAATCAAGAAACATCTCAAAGGAGAGATTTCATTCCTCCCAAAATAAAATTAAAATTAAAAACTCATTTGAAATTGCTGGTTAAAGCTCAGTTATGATAGGCAGGTAAATCTCATTTTGACCAAAGGTTTTGGGGTTTGTGGACAATCAGAATCAAAATTACTTTTTAATAATACTATACAGTATGTACCATATTTGATACATATCGTTTTGCATCTGAGGCTTTTGCTTCGTTTAATGGTAAAAATTTTTGCTCAAATCCCTGTTGAATACAATCAAAAATGCCTGATAACAATGGGCAGAAGACTACACGACAATTATTTTGATTTGACTCGCACACTAACAAATGATGAATATTCAAAAATTATTTCAGTTTTTTTCCCATTTTTGAATAAATCTGAGTTACAGATTTCCATCTGAAGATGTTCCCTGCAAATATTTTTTTTCTAAAGTTATTAAAACAATAACATTTAAGACACATATTTAACATTTTGAATAAGAGCTACTCTTGCTTATAAGCCATTCAAATGGCAGTTCTTCCACTTCTTGCATGTCTACCTATTAAAACTGTTGGATCCTGCTATTTCATTGTTTATGAATCTGCTGATTAAAATTGAGGGCGAACCAGACGAAAGACGGAAAGAAGGTGGAAAGAGTGGGACCTGGAGGAATGCTCCCAGAAAAAGTGAGGCTGAATGTGAGAAGTGTTAGATGTGAAAACAAAAGGCCTAACAGCTGTGTGGATTGGAGGACCCAGACAGGCAGAGCAAAATGGGTAGTGTGAGGTCTCCACCTTCTAGGTGCCTGAGCTTTGTGTTGCCTAAAAAATAGAAGCTGGAGACGAGGAGAGAGAGAATGAACGCTGCAGCTGTTAGACAGCCCACACAGACTTCATTAACACCAGATACGAGGCCCGAGTCCAGCCTCCAGGAGCCTATCTATGCGGCGTGACCTACTTCGTGCTGCCGCTCTTTTCTCCTCCCTTATCTAATCCTGTCAAATGATCTCAAGTGCCGAGCGAGCGCATAGGGTGTCAGGCCAGGCAAAGGGAGAAGAAAAGAAGAAAGCAGCGAGTTGTAAACCAGATAATGATGGAGAGGCAACGCCGTACCTTGCTAAAGCGGGGGGAGCAGGAGGAGAACTGCCTGATCTCCACCGGCTCATCGTCGTTGGTGTCGTCCTCGTCGTACGTGTTGATGTGGCGGTAACGATCTGAGCGGGCTGTCAGAGGAAGGAGGGAGGCAGACGAGAACTGTCATTGTAAAATAATGACTGGAACAGTGTCAGACAATGACTGTTCCACCCCGTAAACCCGCCACACTAATGCAACCGCTGACGGCTCAGGCAACACGTACTATCAAAGTAGCTGGTGTCCTCCTCGGACTCAAGGTGAGGGATGAACTCTGCTTTCTGCCTCAGCAAACTGTTCCAGTCAAGTTCGGTGAAGAAAGAGTGCTGCTTGACTTCAAACGCTCCACCTGGCGGTAGAGTCACAAGACGATATGGGCGTCAAAACGTGACAAAAACTGAAAATGTGACCAGGTCTTTTCTTCTTCAAACCATACGAGTTCCTCTTCAGTAAATCTCAGGGCCTAAAAGCAGAGAACCAGCTCCCTTGCTTCAATCAAAACAAAAAAACAAACTATAAAATATTCATCTATGTATAACAAGCCTTTTTTCCTTCGCTAACCTTTCAAAAAAATGGGGTCTATGTAGGAGTTTTAAAACCCTGCGAACACTCTGTTTTTTGGCCTTGAAATTTTAGTCTTGGTTTCTCTGGTGTAATGTTTTGCTTGTTTCTGCTAATATTGCAAGTTTTCAATCTTAAAGGTTACGTACTTTTGAGTAATTTTTTCACTGTGTTTGGCTGACTTGTTCCTGATTTCCATGTTCTTTATTGTCAACTCTGCTTCACATCTTATTTTTCAGAGCCTATTCTGTCTTTCTTTTAAGTTAGTTTTGCTTCCTGCCCTTGTCACTAACTCATGGTCTGGTTGAGCAGTATTTTCTTTCATTGGGAACCTTCTTAACTGAGTATGTAGTAGGAGTGAGGAAAAGAAATGGACATATTTGCGTGATGCTAACCCGAGGAGCTCTCTCTATGATATTATTAACATGGACACTGGGGCGTTCTTTATAAAAAGAACATAATAATATATATATAGATGATTCAGTCCCACAACAAACAAAAACAATGTTATTCTGGATTTTAATCGTTCAGCACTTAACCCCACAATATTGTTTAGCAAAGTCAGTGAAAAAAGGCCAAAGGAGATTATTTTCAGACTATTTTGTTCAATCCGTTCTTCAATTCTTCCGTTGTTCAAACTGTTTCTGCCATTTCCTGTTCTACAGATGTTTTCATTTACATATTTATTTTTGCGTTTACCTCCTGCAATGCCTGCCTGGCGTTAATTTTTTTTCTGTAGTAAAGGAGATAAGATTGGACTTTTTCTTTTTAGTCTTTTTTTAGAAAGTTACACTGTTTTTAAATGCAGCTCTCTTCACACCAAATCCCAACACTTACTTTTTTTGGAGGCATTTTGTCCGTTCTACTTGAAACAGCTTTAAGCTTTACAAAATCTTCCAAGCAACACTAAATCCTACTAATTTTCCTAATTGACCTTTGAAGTCAAATCTGTAGTTTTGATTTGGCTCACAGCATTATATGAGAAGTCCTGGTAGAAAGTTTCCTCATTCTTTTACAAATGAAGTTTTAGTGATGAAGATGATGTGTTCCCTCATGTCTGTTTTTATTCTCGTCTTTGGGCATTTCGTCACTTCCTCATTGCCTTTTCCCACGCTGTCAAATTCAGCTCATTTTTACATCCACATCAGTACTTCAGTCCAGATGGTCTTTATTGCATGTTGCTCTTTTGACTAATCAGTTTGATCCCTGTTCTTTAAAACTCTCCCTTGTCCTTTACTGCCCCCAGGACTTCAAATAACTCTCCACTGCCTCATCTCAGCTTTCTTTGATACCAGAGAATCAGGATTCTTCTTAGACGGTTCTGCCGCCAGGTATATCTGTTTCTCTACCAGCTATGCGCAGATGCCTATGTCTTTCCTTCCAATTATATCATCTCTCCATCAAGACAAATATAATGATCAAAGAAAAACAGTTTCAATAATAGCTTTGTGCAGTGCTTTTATCTGATCTTTCTTTATTGAAGTCAGCTTGTATCTGAACTGGTTGAGTAAGCTTTCATATTTTCTTTAAAAAAAGTTTCAATTCCCAAAATTGATCATGCACTGTTCGTCAGTCCAATTACGCTATATAATATCCAAACGCAGATTTGTTTTCAGTACCTGTGCCCAGCCGTACAAGGGGGTTGGTCTGCAGTAGAGCAGAGATGAGGGCCTGGGCATCTGCAGGCAAAGCCTCGTCCCCATCAGGCCAAACGATGTCATCTTTAAGAGGCACAAGACAGAGAGCAAAGACTCAGAAAATTAACGTCATAAAAACAAAGCTAATACAGTAATTGGAGCTGTATTCCAAACTTTGTGAGCTAAACTCTACAAGAATAATTAATAGACTTCCCCAATTACAAAATAAACAAATAATTATGGTTTCTATTCCCTGTGTCTTTCTGCTTTGATCGCTATATATTTAGCTTGCAACCAAGCTGTGTTTAAGTTGTAACCTTTCCTCACCTGTGATAACTTGGCCAAATAGCTCCTCTGGAGTATCTCCAAAGAAAGGCACACAGCCCACAAGGAACTCATAGAGGATAATGCCCATGGCCCACCAGTCCACAGGCTTCCCATAGCCTTGACGGAGAATCACCTCTGGTGCGATGTACTCTGGTGTCCCGCAGACCTGAAAAGAATGAGAAAGGGAAATACAGAAGGCAAAGAGGAGAAAATTTTGGAAATAGTTAATAATTGTTCCTTTTAAACTTCCAAGGAGGAGACAATATATGCTCAATGTTTCAATTATAAAATTAGACATCATTAATTCCTCTCTTGGTAATGATACAGTATATTAATCTCTTAGCATAGATTTATATAACTGTTCATAGCAAGCATTGAAGACATGTTTTACTTTATGAGGAAAGAGTCCTGCTGGGATTTGGTTTATTTTTTTTCTTAAAGCCATATGGTTGATGATAAAATCAGAAAACCTAATAAAATTTCCAGATTCCAATTAGCTGTGAATTATTGGTCTTTCTCAACAAATATCATCTCTGGCCTGCATGCAAAATGCTCACCTAATCAGTATACCCTATAAAGACATTAAAATGGAATTTGTTGTCTGTGAAAACTGCAGATGAGAGATTATTGCTGGCAGACAAACAGACACCTGCTTCCACACAGAGGCCGTCTAACTGATTATGGTTCAATTCAGAACATAAACAGTAACTGTAATTACAAAATGGCACCGTGATGGAGTAATTCTGACTGAGCAGGAAGCATTGTGATGCAGTGTCTTTGTTTGGAGACAATTGACGGTCGACTTGGCAGGATCGCACGCATGGCTGGAGGAGACACCGCATTGTGCGCATCCTATTCATACCGATCTTAATTAATTAATTGTCAGAAGCCTCCACCAGGCGGTTGCAAAACAATACCACTAATATTTAAAAACCAACAAATAAGAAGTGCAACATGAACAAGGTAGCATACCAAAACAATCTGTGCCAGAAAGAAAATCGTTTAAAATTTTAATTTCAACAACAAAGTATTTCAAATATCATTGGAGCAGAATCTAAATTGTAATCCCACTGTAGTAAATTCAGTTTTTTATCGACTATTTACAAGCAGACAGTGTGTACAAGTGTAACCTTTGTTATCGGTAGTTTAGATGACCTTTGGAAAAAAAAGGAAGATGACAAAGTTTCGTTTTAATTTTGACCCAAACTGAGATTTTGTCTGCGAGATCTTCAGAACCCCAGACCTCTCCAGACATGGAGACAGCGAGGACTGAAGAAAAAACAGAAGCTTGATTTGAAAGGAGACTGATTAATAAATGAAGAAAAAATGACAACCAATAGCAGGAGAGAGGAGTATACTAGATTACATGAATGAAAAATCACTGGATAAGGGAGATAACCAGAAGTGAAGGTGGAGGAGACACTGGAAATGGAGAAACACACCACAATAAAACACAAGAAATCAAACATGGAGAATAACTGAAGAAACTCTAACCTAGAACCAATGGAGTAGGAAACAAACAAATAACATGGGAACAAGAACAAATAGGAACTCAAGTGGGGAAAACATACCAAATACAGAGTAAAAAAAAATCCACTCCTGACTTTACCTGTTTGTCCAGGAACTCCCTGGCATCTTTCTCTATGTGTCCTTCATAAATGTTGGTGGTCAGGCTCATTAGACCCATCTTTGACAAACCAAAGTCTGTGAGTTTGATATGTCCCATGGAGGTGATAAGCAGACTATATGGAGAGAATAAAACATCCCTTCAGAAAACTGCATTAAGATCAACTTCTGGAATCTGGACATGAAATACATTAAAAACCTTTAAGGTTATTTAACATGAACATGTAAAAAAAAATCCCTTAAAGAGCAAACTTTTTACAAGAATGACGCGTTCGCATAATCTTAAATATTTAGTTTTATAGTAGCAGAAAATGCAGAAGTATTTACATTTTTTAACCTGTGTTCTAAAGTCCCCTTTTCACTGTCTTTTTCCCTTCTGCTCCAGGTGTGCAATATGTTTTTTAAGTTTAGGCTGTAATTTAAAATCCTTTTTTTTATTATTGTGTATTGTAGTTCACACTGTAGCTGTCAATTTTGTAACACGGTTTAAAATTTCACCCCAAACTTTGAATCTATTTGTGCACAACAAACTCACACTATGCACCACAGTATGATATAACAGCTATTGAACTGTTGGAACAAATTAATACTATTAATGTATACATTGATAGTATACATGTAAAACTATAACTATGACAAAACCAAAAGCTGCTCAGTAACCCTTCAGGGCTCACACTGCTCAGCAGCGTCCCAAATAAAGATGACATGTAACACATTTCAAGGCAAATTCAGGGTGACACCAGCAGGAACAGGGCTGCATGCTGGTGGTCACTAAACATGCATATTAGATTAAGCTGGTGGCCCTAAATTGAACTTTTGAGTGAGTGTGGGCGTGCCTAGTTGTTTTGTCTATTCGTTTTTGTGTGTCTCTGTAATGGAATGGCAGCCTCTGGTTGATACCCCATCTCCTGCCCAATGACAGCTGGGAAAGGCTAAGCCCAACCAAGGTCCAACTCGTTATAGAAAATTGATGGACGAATGGACCAATAGGACAACCTACTCAATAAGTATGCGCCAATGATTTTCAATAATGATCTTCAAACAATGATTCTTAAGTGATTTAGTCACAACAACTAACTTGTTTACACACAGAAAACATAATTAGTTGTTAACAGAAAACACACTCACTTGTCAGGTTTTAGGTCTCTGTGGACAATACCATAATTATGCAGATATTCCAGGGCCAAGACGGTTTCAGCAAAATACATTCTTGCCAACTCCACAGGGAGAGCCCCAATGTTCTTCAGCAAAGTGGCACAGTCACCTCCTGAGATCACAAAAACACCACAGTCTATTAACATTTCTGAGGAGAAAGTTAAATCCAAATGTGTTGTAGATGACATATGCCGATCTTCTTATTAGGTAGTACTTCTGCATAGTTTAACTGTCTTAAGGTTTAATTACTCATCTTTTCTAAACACTCACCCAAGACTCCTCATTGTGTTAATAACAGATTGACACGTGTTATTAACTTGTGTTTTTATAATAGCTAAGATGGACTTGACAGAATTTTAGTTGCAACTTCTAACTGTAGTACATAGATTACGACCTGCATTTAACAGAGTTCTTGAAATCACAAACATTAAAATAGGCTGAAAACTGAAAATTTGTACTACATCCTCTGTTTTGACAAAGGGCATGCAAATTCGAGCTGCTGTGTCGAAATTAGAAGAAAATGGTGAAAATAATATCATGTTAAAAGGAAGTAAATTACCTTTTCATCATCACAGAATTTTCACCTATCTTTGAACCTTTGTTTGTTAATTACTTCTGCAAATATTAGCAAGAATCTTAAGGAGGGCTTGCTGTGTATGACACATCTGAATGCCATACCAACAGGGCATCCGTTGTGGAGGATGTATGTCAGGTGGGTAGGTGGTCTGTCAGTGTGTGAACACGTATGCATTCAGACGTAAACATGAAAATATTCACTTTGTACATCTCTAATTTTGCATGTAAATCCTTTTGTAGATGAGGCTTTGTTTAAAAATAAAGCATCTTTCTTGATTTACATATCCAGTGAAATATTGTGGTTTCTCAATCTATTAAAAATTAAATAACATTCTGCACAACTGAAATAAAAAACTGACTGATGCTGGAGCATTAACTTTAAAACTTTCAAAGTGAAATATGTCTTAAAGAAAATGTATGCCTAAATTTTTCATTAAGTATACCTTTAATTGCATGGGGTAAAACCAGTAACACTATGATTGTGTCAAAATCCAGAGGCTAAAACACAGGAATTGAAACAAATGCAAAAAATAAGACTAAAAACTGCACACGAGCAAAAACATATAGTCATGGGATGAACTTTGTTTCATTGACATTAAAAAGGAACCTCATCTGGATACTAAAACTTGTCTTACAAACTAAGCAGACACTTTGCTGAGCTTATGCAATCATGGCTCATAGCTAATTGTGGCTCATGCAAAAAATAGGGCAAGAGGAACATTAAACGTCAAACATTCTCTCTTGACCTGTCACATTCCAAAACGTCCACGAGAGAAACCGATGACCTCGGAAAGCACAGCCCTCAGCCTTTTCTGCAGTGGGAACGAATTCTGACCCCCTCACCTTCCACGTATTCCATGACCATGCAGAGATGCCTCCGGGTTTCGAAGGAGCAAAACATGGAGACTACGAAGGGGTTCTCTGCGAAGGTGAGGATGTCTCTCTCCACGAACGCCTGCTGGATCTGATTCCTCAGTATCAGGTTCTGCTTGTTGATCTTCTTCATGGCAAAACGCTGACGCGTCTCCCTGTGGCGTACCAGATAGACAGCACTGGAAAGAGGAGAGGCCACAAGGGCACAGAACAGAGGAGATGAAGTGGCAAACACAGCAGGCAGTCAGGATTACAGCCAAGAGACGTGAGTTCAGTATAGTATGACGGTGAATACTTGTCAGGTGGATATTAAGACTTCAAAAGCACCGGCACAGAATGTCAAGCTTAAAGCTAGAGGCCATTTTTTTTCTTGTTGGTGCTGAGCTGCATTTTTTGAAGTGCACCTGAGAAAGATCCTTAATGCAGGCCTGGCAGACACAATGCTTTTCTAAGCCAGCTTTAGTCATCTTTTATCACCTTTTCAGCATGTGCAGTGGTCAACATCAGTAGGAGGTCATGTGCTATTCTGGCTTTAAATCCCAAGAGGAAGGCTGTTTGTTGTGTAGTACATCTTAAATCATGTACATTTCTTTTGCACCATTCAATAAGTCAACCTCTGAATAAATGTTAGATCTGCTTTCTAAAATGTATACGATCCAGATCCCTTTCATCCTCCATTATTGGCGTTTCAATTGTTCTCTGTGCCAGGATAAAAGGTTGGAGAAGTGCTTTTAGTGTCGCTAGTTATTGTCTTATGCCATGCCAAAAATACACTCCGTCCCACACAGCATTATAAGATACAAGTACATTTATAGGGAAAAAAATTTAGTAGTTAGCGGATGCTTCATAAATTTCTAATATAATGTTGTTGGACCGTAAAGTTTTATCAAGCAACATTTTGAAAATTTATGGCATCATATCAGCTGTACAGATCCTCCAGTTTAGCACAACTGCATCATACAACAGACTTTCTGGACATTTGTCATTGCTTTTTGTTCAATAATTAATCTATAATTATTATAATCTATATAGATTTCTGCATGTTCATTAACAGGATCTATTGGTACCAGACAAGTAAGTGCCAAAGAAAGATTTAGGGTTTCTATTTATACAGAACTCTGGTATCGGCCTTTCAAACCTTTTCAAATCTGAGCAGGTTATGGATACATGCAGCTAATACTCTTCATTCAGAGAAAAAGATTAACAATATTATACCAATAAAAAACAACAAGGTGCTATCCGTTGAAGAATTTGCCTTATAATAATGTACCTGAATTCAAACAATAACTTGTCCACTTAAGTCCCAGTCCAAAAATCTAGATTGCGGTACAGTATGCTGAGATGGAATTGTTGATCTATTCTTTGCACATCCTTTTTTCTATTTCAGCAAACAAACAGTACAAACAGACAAACAGTAAGCCCCACCACTTAGAAATTAAAGTGTCTTCTTAATCCCTTTGAAAACACACTGCAATTCAGTTTGAGTAATATTACTGAAATCTCAAAGCTTTCAACATCTATCTGCTTAAGTGGGAGTAATAATTCTAACAGAAGGGGTAAATATGTAGAAAGCCTCGCTGCATTTTTGTTACAATTCTGGTACCTTAGATATCCGAAGGCTTCAATAAAATTGATAACTTCAACAATCACACAGTGACTGAGGAACTGGGATGCGATGCCTATGGATTTTTAAGAGAAACACATTCCAAAGGGCTAATTTACTAAAAAAAAAAACACTACATGAATTCTTACAAAAATTGACTAAGTGCCTTAACTACTGTCAATATAATCTAGGGGTTAAAGATAGAATCCCATCATGGACGAAATAAATACATGCTGATTGTACAATTAGAACTACTGTAAGACATTTTGAATTTTTGTAGTTGTTTTTGAGTAATGTTCCAACACCTAAGTCTCATGAAAGCTTTGAAAAGGCCAACGTAGCTTTACTGGATTTCATTTGGTGTCTGTGGGGTATCCATGGAATATGAATGTATGATTCACCCATAAGCTCCATTGCTGATCAGTTTGATGGTCTGAAAGTCTTCCTCACTGGGCGGCTTGATGGATCTCCCTTTCCCCTGTTGACACCCATCAGATAAAAAACACAATTCAAACAACAAAAAGAGGATTCATTTTCCAATAAATGTCTGTGCAAGTTTGCACACACAGACAGTATGCAAATGTATGTGTGTGAGTAGGCGTTCTTACCTCTGCGGAGTCATCCGTTTCTGGAGTATGTGGACCTTCGCTGTCATAACTTTCAAGAGTGGTAATGTCTGGAGAGAAACATGTTGGTTAGGACAAATTCTGGTGTCATGACGAATATTGCTTTGCCAATTGTTTTAGCGTTAACAGACTCCCACACTGCTTTGAGCACCCTCAACCAAATTCACGTTTCAAAACAGAAGAAGAGCCAAAAGCCCATCCTCTCCCAATTTCTCTTCCCTTCTTCAGCCCTCCCTCCTCCTCACTTTATTCTTCTTCCCTCCACGAGCAATTCTGGCAGCTTATGTTTAATGCGCTAGCACTTTTGTGTGTGACAGCTGTTTCAGAGCACTGATTACACCATTGTTTGAAGCGGCGACACAGTCGAGCGATGATTAACTTTCCATGCCATTTACAAACCCTAAATGTGGATTCTAAATTAATGTTAAACAAAATAAGTCGCTGAGATGAGAGTCACATTTTCAGTCGGTTTCTTGTTTCACGCTGAAATTTTCATCAACTGCCACTGAGTCTCTGTGAGAGACGGGGAAAAGAACTAACTGTGACAGTGTGAATGTACAAGCAGCTACGTGGGTGTGCGCACGTGCCTGTGCATGACAATGGAAGTGCTAAAGAAAGTGCTACATCAAGATATCAAGTGGTACATAGTTAGCAGAGATTAACTCAGAAAGGCCTAAAATAACAACACTTCGCACAGAGTCAGAAATACAACCACAGTGGTTCCGTTGCTTTGCGGTTAAATCAATCGGGCAAAGAGAAGCTCAGAATGGGTTAGAACTATGAGTTTGCTAGATTAATTAAATTAATTATTTTTAGTCAAAATAGGATATTAATGGACGTGCTCAACTCGAAAAAAGGTGTTTTGGAACATCAGACATTTAATTTTCACCCAGAAAATATTAGCTCCTCCTACATTTTGATGGCAGGATCATGACTGACAGGGTTGGTATGGTGTCCTTTGGGTCAGTGTCCAGCTCCATCCCCATGCCATCTGACATCAATGACTGAGTGCTGATTCGGCCGTTTCTTAGTCCATCAAGCAGCTCCACAAATAATCTCAAACCTCAGTTAATCTGACCAAATAAGTTTTTTTTCCTTTATTTGGTCCATTTTAAAGTGAATATGACCCAGATGGGACACATTGAAATCTGGACTTTAACCTTTAGGCCTACTGTGGTTTAAAAGTTGAACTATGTTCAAAATAATGATTTCTGGAAGTGTTTGAATATGACACTCCACCTCTTGCCCATCATGACTCTTTTAAATGCAGTCTTCTCTGAAGATTTTGATCATCTATTACTTTTATTGGCCATGGCAGCAATGTCTCCAGATTCTCAGAATCCTTCAGTTATATCATGTCAAATAAACAATGGAATATTCAAAGACTTGACATTCCAAACTTTCTGAAATCACTCCAGAAAAAGTGTTTTTTCTGCCCATCATTACTTCTCTAAAATGCTCGTTTTGAGCCTAATAATCTTAAAAACCTAATGAGTTGCAACGCGTTCCTTCAGATGTTTCTTTATACCGTCTCCTACATATTCATCCCTTATTCTCCAGTCTCTTTTAGAATGCCCCTGGGAGATGTAAACTGAAATAAAGCTTTTTGTTTTCTTTTTCTTTTTCTGATTATTCATGTTACTTTTAGACTGGCTGATTCACAAAACAATATAAGGCAGCAGTCGAGCAGAGCCACAGGGCAGCAGTCCTGATTATTATTCAACCTGACAACAAGGTTAGTGTCTGTGGTAATCTGCTACAACATTTTCTGTTTTTACAGCATGTAATTCAGAATACCATTCAATCTTTATTTTGCTTATGTTATTTAAAGGGATAACAATGAAGACAAAATGGTGCAGTCGACAGATATGACATCATTAACAGCTGAGATTGTGTGCTTCTCCAGCAGTAGCTGTCTCTAAGTAACACTGGGGATAGCAAAGCTTTCTCATCTGATATCAGTAATAATAAACATAGAGTCTTTGTGTCTTGTTTGGAGGTATGATGAAACAAAGAGACACAAGTGAGGTTGGCTCCAGCAGTTGAATGAATTCCTTTAGTTTGAAAAGAAAATCCAAGTGCTCATTTATCTAAAGCTAACCAGTCAACAAGCTGTACTAAACAAAGAAATCACAGTGGAACAGAGATTGAACTAAGTCACAACAGATCACAGCTGTTCAACAAAAGAACACAATATATATTCAAATATACTTTGTTTTCTTTTCATTCCCTTGGACACAACTGCTTTTTCTTTATGGAAAGGTATGGGTTAATCTCCTGTCTCCAGCCCAACACTTAACCAGCAGACATACGATAGGTATTGATCTTCTTTTCTGACTCACTCTAAAGGTGAACAAGCGAACTTTGGAGAAAAAAAATCAGCATTTTTAGAAACTTACCTGAATATTTTCTGTTTGTACATGTTTTCGTATCAGATAAAATTATTTGTCTTACCTTCCAGTGGGTCTCTGGTCAGGCCCAACTGACTGATGATGTATCGAGGAATGTCTGCTTTCATCAGTTGTCCCTCTTTGGCGTGGTCCTCTGCAGCTTCTAGCAGGTGGTAAAACTCTTCTGGGTTGAACTCCTGAGCAAATGGTTGAAGAGGCAGTAAAAGATGTCACAAAGAAGGAGAAATATTTAAAAACCGTAAATGACACTGCAGAAAATTGGGTTTCTGACTCCGAGATTTGAAAGTGGGGACATTCACGTAACTATATTTCTAGAGTAAATGTGGCAACTTTGCAGATCATGTGACACAAAATCCATAACCAGCCCATGCTAAGGGTGCAGTAACAGCTAATAAGGGGGTGACTTAAAGCAGGAACATATTTGGCCATCAAATGCGTCACAGTAATTTGAAAGTACGCCTGACTTCACCTGCAGCACATTCAGAAGTGCAAGTCAGCACTGCTATGAGGCTGTCAGACAAACATAATCAGTGTTAATACTCTTCCAAACTTTAAATTGCTTTTTTTTTTCTTTTTTTTTTTTTAGAATATCTTTTCCCACAACATTACAGTGATTTGTGCTATCCCCTGGGATTCAGTTTGATTCCTGTCGGTGGAATAACATTTTCATTAAAAGGCCCCGGGCAGCCAGGATCATTTGCTTCCCCCCCCTTTTTTTTCTTTTTTTTTCATATAAGCTCCCTTCGACCAGAGAAAAAAGGAACTGGGGGAGTTAACCCGGTTCTCTGATAGCTTGCTCTGCTCCAGGATAACATTCATGCAACAAACAGCTCACTGGCGATGTGACATTTTCACCAAGTCAGACCTCGTAACTGACTTGAATGCGAAATGAATTTTACTATGTATCGAGTTCTCCTCCCTAACCCAAGAGTCAGGAGGATCTAAAGTCCCCTCCAAATTCTGAATGACCCAATCGACCTCCTCTGGCGGTTGCCTGGACGACGGAAAGATGAGCCCGAGGCGCAGGGAAGAGGGATGCCATAGCTGATAAACAGAGTTAGCCATCAATCTCAGGGCTGGTTTACAGGTGTGGCTAAGCTTCTTGCGTGCACATAGAGGCTTATCATTTCAACACAAATTTAGGTGAATTATGTATCAGCGTGCCGAGGTCACACACCTCTATCTAACAGCTAACTGAATTGTGAAAAGTCTGACAGCTCTGTAAAAAAGGACAACAACAGCTTCCGCTACGTGTAATACATTCTTAAGAGGTAAATCTATCCAGCAGTAAAAATAATCTACTGCAGAAGAAGATGTGTGACATGATGAATGACGTGTAATACAAGTGAGGAAGAAGTAGCTAAATGTCAGAGAATACCAACTGGTTTCCATTTCAAATGTGCTCTTGTATAAAGGGCAAGATCTCTAACTGCAATTAAATACAGTCATCTGAATTTAGAAAAGAGTCCTATCACTATCTGTATATTCTAGGAAAATGTTAAATTATTACCTTTGTAATAGAAAAATGCCTTTCACATATCAACCTGAATGTAACTTCTTTTCAAACATGATTAATTACACGTTATTTTTTGTGTAGTTTCAGTGCCGTTGTTTGAAATTAGGAATATTGTTCTCCCTTACAATTCATCCACAGAAAAAAGATAATGGCAACCGACCATGGTTGGAGCAAACATTACAGGAAGCAGAACCTCAAGAAAATCCTGCAGTAAGAGCATCTTAAAGCATAATTCTCAACCAACCAAACAACAATGGAAACAAAGTCTCATGAGGAGTTTAAACATCAGGCATTTTTTGTATGTTACCATGTGTGTACCTTGATCTGTAAGTGTCATACAGTATACTTTAAGTTTATATTTTGAGGTTTCAAATAGCAATTTACCATCCTGAAATTTTTTTTTTGGAAATTTTGAATGCTTTTTGTCAGTATTTGTGACCTATTGACAATGCAGCAATTGCATAAACAATCTTGGTTTTTTTTTTGGCACCAAGCTCCTCCTTTCAGTTTTGCACTTCTGTTTGGCCAACGCCAGCTGGCTGTGTTGGAGCAGTTTGCTATGACGTTGCTGCACTTGCTGTAAAAAAAAGAGTGTGTTTGGAAGTAAAGCCACACCAGCACACATTCTCAAAACTGTTTTTGACTTATGGAGCAAAATAAGCTGGAGCTGGAAAATGGGGTGGTGGTTAGCACTGTTGCTTTTACAGCAAGCCCTATCAGTGGATGCAGGGCTCTCCCTGGGTACTTCAGCTTCCTCCTGCTGACATGTCAGGTTGATTGGTAACTGGATTGATCCTAGGTGTGAGTGTGTTAGTGAGAAGGTGACTTGTCTTTTTTGTCCCTGTACGGCTCTGTGAGGGACTGGTGACTTGTCCGGTGTAACCCTAACCCTAACCCCACCTCTCGCCTAGTATTATCTCGGCACAGGCTCCCACCTTTACACGGTTAGGTGGTTAAAAAAGATGTAATGGTCTGTATCTTTCAGATATTGCCCTAATGCCTGACCCTAACTTCCAGATTTGCCAGCAATAAAAAAGACATGTCATCTTTTTCTTATATTCAACATGTCTGTCCTCAAGCTTCTTTCTCACTTTGCCTGTTCAGTCATGCTCAGAATCCCACCAGATGATGGAAAAAATGTTTAGTTAGGATTTTTTAAAAATTCCTCAGACATAAAATGCTCGTTAAAGAAAAATTTAGGGGGAATTTTCATTGTTTTTTTTTTCTCTTGGTCACCATGGCAGGTATACACACAATCAGAGAGCGATGTTCTACTCACCAGACACTCCAGCAGCCTGGCCGGTCGAGATATTATGATGAATAGCTTTTTGACAAGCTCTGTGACAAACGTGAGCTCGGAACTCTCTGAGCGCTTATATGCCTGACAGAGGAAAAACAGACACTCTATGAGTACACGACTCCAAACCGTCACAACCTCGGCGACTCAACCGTCACGACTCACGTCGTGAAGCAGCTTCTCCAGGTTCTCCTGCAGTTCGCAGAAGTAAACGGTGGTAATGAGGCCCTCGCGGGATTTGGTCAGACAGTCTCTGGATAGCTCGGCTATCTGGTGGTGGATGAAGCTGAGGACCCCGTCAGCCAGGGGCAGAACACTCTCTGGGGTGTAGCTCTGGATAAACTCTGCCAGCCTCTCCTCCATCTGAGCTGTGGCCTTATTAGGGTCACAATTGAGGTAAACGGGCAGAAAGAAGAGCATATAATCTCACACCTCAGACTTTAACACATTGTTCACAACTTCATCAAAGCATACCTTGATAACAATGATTTCTTGATACATCAATCAAACATCACTACACGCTGTTCTCCTTGCAAATTCTTTTGTCTTCTTTGTTTTATGAATGTTGTTATTTGAACATGCTTTACACATATCTTAAGGGCATTAAATTAAATGACCTAATGTGACATCTCTTTTCCCTGTTACACAGAATGGTTGTTCTTAATTTTTTTCTTTGCATTGCAATTAATAACTTCAAAAGATATTTTCACACATCACTCTGCTCGCTTATAGTTGAATATCTACCTATTAAAAAATTCAGAAGAGAAATTATACAACACGCTCACTTTGTTTGTGGCTGTTAAGCTTTGAAAATATCTCATTAAGAGAGTCCCTCAGACCAGCGGGATACTGTTACATCGCACTCCCAGCACAGTGAATTATCCAGCCTCGTTCTCTTTATCTACAACTAACTTCAAGTTCACACCATGCTGCCCTCCCTGTACCATTGAAGAATGAAGCTGAGACTAGTGCTTTGGGTCTTTGACTTTATTTCCATTTGCAAATTGTAAATTCCCTTGTAGTTGGAGGCAGCAGACAGCAGAATTTGGCATTTCAAACTTGTACTATTAGTAAAAAGTTGTCCATAACAGTAATAATATGCAGTGTTGGGTAAGTTACTTTAAAAATGTAATCCGTTACAGTTACAAGTTACCTTGTTTAAAATGTAATTGTAGTGTAACTTTTTCGATTACTTTCAAAAAGTAATGTAACTAATTACGTTTGATTACTTTTTGATTACTTTAAGGTTTTAATGAGTATTGACCCATGATTAATTTTAGCATGTTAGTATTAGCCGTTAGCCGCAGCTAGCAGTTCAAGGCTAACGTCTGTTATCGATACTTTTTAAAATGAGTATCGTATCCGGATACAACATTTTAGTATCGATACTTTTTTAAGTATCGATACTTTTGACAACCCTAGTCTGAAATGTAGGACATGTCCGGGAAAAAGAGGACGTCTGGTCACCTACAGTTGGGTAGGCTAGGCTAGGCTAGGTAGTCTAGGCTAGGCTAAGTCATAGACATCGATAAACGTTTGTCATGCATCAACAACAAACAGTCAAATATTAGTAAATCAATACGCTTCGTCTATCAGTGAGTTGCATATTTCGCAAAGGTTTTTCTTTATATTTTTTAAAAAATGTAACCAAATTTGTAATTCTTAATATTTTCGGAAGTAACTGTAACTGAATTACATATTTTCTCATTGTAACTGTAACGAATTACAGTTACTCTTTTTTTGTAATTAAATTACGTAACGTCGTTACATGTAATCCGTTACTCCCCAACACTGATAATATGTAATGTTGACCTTTGAAAAGTTGAACAAAACACAGAGGAATGAACTGACATTAAAGCCTAGTTTAATCATCATTAAGCCTAGTCTAATCATGTGAAGGAGGAATTGTGATGTGTTTTTGTATGAACAATGCCCTTGTGTGAAGCATGATGTTCAAGCCAGTTCAAAACAGGACTTGTAAAAAAAATATAGAGCCTTAAAGAGAGATCAATACCAGCCACCCATGAGCCACTCATGTCTGAACCTCAGTGGAGGACGAATGTGTTTCATATAGTTTTCATATAGTGTCATAAAGCTAAAACAAATATTTTAGGCAAATAGGAAAGTCAGAAATATATTTACAATGTTATACATATATACAATGTTATCTGTGTAATATATTTACAGCTAGGTAAACATAATTCTTAACAAGGTAAATTTTTGTTTTGTTATTTTTTGCTGACATCACAGGGGTTTTTAAAGATGTCAGGCAATAAATGATTAACAAATAATTCACCCGTATAATTGTGGTTAATTAATTGTGACATCCATGCTGCCATCTAATAATGATGAGAGAGCAGCTGTAATGATGCTCTGAAGTCACGTGCAAAGAGTATGTAATGTGGACACCACAAACAGCAGCATCTGTGTGTAATGGCATCTGAACCGAGGCAGCTGGATATGCGGCAGTAAAGCACAACCAGTTAAAAGACATGTTGCCACGCCGTTATCTGGCTGACTGGTTTATGGCTAACTGTGGAAATGGAAATGAGACACCTCAAACCGCATAACAGTGACTTGATTGATGTGTGTGACTATTTGTTTTTTCTGTGGCATACAGGGAATGTGTCTGCATTTCTTATTTGCAACCTTGTGTTGTGTGATATTAACTGTGTTTTGATTCAGTTTACATAATCAGGCACTCACAGAGAATTTGTATATATTCTATTAACTCCAACATTTCAGGCTATGCTAACGATAAAAGAAAATTTGATACATTTAATTTAATTAGATAAACATAACAACAACCTAGTAATAACTCAATGTTATTTGTTTCACAAAAGCCCAAAACAAAATGCTGAATCAGATTGGGAAAATGGATCTTTAGCTCAGTAAATAATCTTTAGCACTGACAACATGTCTCCGACAAGACTGTTGAGGAATTTGGACTTATTTCTTTTCAAGCTGTTGCATCAGTTCACAAGGTTAATATTTCTAGCACAGCTAAAATATACCAGCATTTCAGTCATATGACGAACCGCAACACCACGGATATTTACCTTCTCAGGCATTCTGTTATAGATCAGCTGCTGTGGTTGCAATGAAAGGTTCTGCTGCATGACCCAATTTCAAACCAGCTTTAGCTGTCCCATTTCTGATTAAATAACATTATGATATATAGAGGAACCTTATAGTCTGCTTAGTCAGATCAACGACTGTCAACACTCGGTTGCTGCAAGGCAACTCGAAAACATGACTTCACCACAGTGGAATATGGTGTGAGGTATTTATGCTAATGAACTGGATTTTGTTTTCACCAGGGTGGTGTGTCTTCAAGATATCCCCTTTAGTCTCATTGTCCAAAGGACAGTCTTCAAGATACCTAGTAGCATATTCAAATGCAACTTTGCACACCTAAGGTGTCCTCGGAAATGGGGGGTGCCTATAGCCTGATTGGTGATGCAGCTGTCTACCAAGCAGAAGCCTCAGTAGTTCGACCATCATTTTAGAGAGAGGAGCGTTTTTCCTGTAAACCTTACAAACAAATCTTGCCTGTTCACAAAATGTAACATTTCGCATGCAGACTGGGATGGAGCTCTTGGACTTGCTGGGTCTAACCTTGGGGTCAAATTGCTGGGACGCCCCCTGCACTCTGAAATGACAGCTGTCTGAAATGTTTTCCGCTTGTGAGAGATCTTTCTCACTGTAGAGTGATTGACTCAGGTTAGTTTGTAAATGGCTTTATAAACCTGATGGGCTGATATAGTAGCAGCACCTGAATGCTACTGACCATCTTAGTTCCTATGAGAGCAGTAAGAGTATACTCAGCTTTCACACACTGCTTACACATTTTGGCTTTTTTTATTAAATGGACAATGTGATTGTATGTATGATATATCATGTGTTGTCTATGTACTGTTTACCTTGTTATAACGCCCTGTTCTAAGATTATTTGTTTATTGCTGGTTGTGTGAAATCTACAATGAATCTTCACATACATTCTTTATAAATGTGTTCACATAAAAATCTTTCAATCACTTTCACTGTTGATAAGGGATGTCTATTATGCATTATGTTTGCCAGGCATGTGCTTAGAGATAGATCTGACATGTGCGTATTTGTTTTCGTGAGCCTGACCTTGGGGAAGCGCTCCTTGTAGACATGGTTCATCATTACTATTTCATTGTCATAGCAGGATGGAGAGCGCCCCGGGCTGAGGAGAGACAAACACAGACAACAGGAGTGTAATATGCAGCCCCGGTGGAGAACATCAACGGGGGTAGGATTGCGTAAAACAGAGCGAAATATAGAGAGCGAAAAAAAGTCTTCAATCGAAAACAGAAACGAGTCGCTGCTTGGCCTCATGACCATCCTGCATATATGCTATGCTGATTAACTGAGCTGGAATTCGGCAGACTCTTTCTCTGTGAGGCATCCGGCATCTTCCCGCATGCCACGCAGCACTCCTCCATCCCAGCATGGTACAAATATGAGAACAAGCATGAAGAAATGGGACTGCTTTGAGACACACATGCACAGATGGGAGGCAAAAACCATCAATGGGGGAAATCAAACCATGCAAAAAAAAAAATCTTCTCAACCCTCACAGAAGAAAAAGCATTTCAAGAAAAGATGTGCATGGGGAAACGCATTAACAGTTTACCCTCACAGAACAACATTGTGATGTGAAAGATGATAATGAGACGTGTCAAGGTACACAATAAAGGCAGTACCGGGGGCCGCGAGATAATATCGAGGCCAGCCAAAGCAAAAGAGCTCAGTGTGCAGGCAGAATACTGATAAGTAGTGATGTGTTGCGTGTAGTTAGGGCATGCTGCACCTAGAGGGGAGACTATAATAGGTGTGGTTAGAGAATACACACTGGGGACTCCTGCTAATCGAGAAACTGCAGCACCCCAGAGAAGCACAAAAACACTGGAGGGTAGTCTGATATAATAACAGTGGTGAACAATACACTCAGCCGAAGTGGAATGTTTCTGGGAAAATATTCTTCCCTTATTTGAGCATAACTTTTTCCTGTTTCTTTTTTGGATCAAGTTAATTTGATTGTATGCAATCACCTAGTACCTTTTCTATCTCACAAAACATACACTGAATAGAAAATGTATGATTCCATGGATCTAACCACAAGTAAGAAATACAGGATAAGTTTGAGTTTGTCACTTGATGTTATTAATTTTTTGTTTTCTCAGTGAAATCATGTTCACTCAGTAGACTTGAAATTTCTGTGGAGTTGAAACTGATCCTATTTTATTTTCCTCCTCTTTTCCTCTTGAACTTCTATTATTCCTGTGAAATTTCTGATCCCTGCTCTTTACCTGTCACCCCGTTAATGCGCTGTGCTCTGTCTTGAAATGTTCTTAAACTGGCGGTAATCTTCTGATTTTCTTTTCCTAGATGAAAATCTACAGAAATGCATTGATTGTTGACCTGATTATATCCAACAGAACTAAATCAGACAGAAACGGCTTTAAAATGCCAGGTAATACACTAATGCTACATGTGTGATTTTGCTGCACATTTAAAAGCGATTCATTGACATTTACCAAGCATGACATCATTGAATAATCTACGCAAAATAAATCCTTCTCATTGCATACAAAATCCTTAAAGACCTAGCGGTTCCTTTTTGTGTAAGATCTTTATAGTGAATATGACCCTACCAGATCACTCTGCTCTCAGCACTGGGCTCCACCTGTTGTTTCCAGTAGTATATTGACCAGAATGGAAGGCAGAACCTTCCATTTTCAGGCTCTCCTGCTGTGGAGCCAGCTACGTTAAAACTGGAGCTTAAAACTGATCTAATTCATAGATCTACCCTTTTTCTACCCTTTTCCACCCTGTTTCTGATTAAGTTGCCTTTTTTATGCTTACAATCATTTCTTTGTATTCTTTCCACTTTATCAGCCTCCATAATTGGTCGTTAGTTTCCACTGAAATCTTTGTGAATTATGCATGCTTCATCTAAATCCTTCTTTCGCTTGGTAAATCACTTTGGTTATCACCTAGATTTGAAAGGTTCTTTGCAAATAAATCAGAGCTGAGTATAATATTTCAGTATATCTATGACTTGTACGAGTTTGTGAACAAATCTTCATATTAAACTCTTAACTTGTCATTGTGCTGTCATCCCTTCTACTGCTGTGTTTTAGGAATCCTGCTCTTTGGAATTACATTTCTCAGCAGCTACTTTAGTGTAGCTATTAAGGTTATTTGATTTCTATGCCTGTCTGGTTCTGGAGCTTGGGTTTGAGTCTGCTCCTTCACGCAACAATGAAATCAGCAGCAAATAGAAATATATCTCAAAAGTCCTTTTACCTACTTCAGCACTGTGCCCGAGGGCACTGACATTTTTGAGAACTCCTAGTACTCATAATGTTTGAGCACAGTGAATATAAAATAAAGGATTGACTCAATTAAAGGACCATCAAGTTAAAGAGGAGAGGTTTTATCATCCCCTTCATTTTCTTTTAAGAATAGCAAAACAACATTCCATTGTTCGGTACCCTAAAGCCTGAAAACACTCTTATTTTAGTTCTTCTCTGTGGGATTTTTGTCTCACTCATTCTGCTGTCTTGCATACTAAGGTCTGCCCACACATTTTTAATGATGTTATGATCAGGAGAATGTGAAAAACACATCAAAAGCCTCACCATATTCCTCTAAAGGTAATCCATTGTGGAATTTGAGATGTGTTTTAATGATTATGCTGCTGAATTTCTTATTTTTACCTAAAGCTTTTTAAGAAATGGCAATATGGTATAGTTAGGATGGCTCAGGTGGTCCAAAAACATCTCATAGTTATGCTGCTACAAGCCTAAACTAGACTGCTGGGGGATGTCCCATGATGCGCCTGAATCTGCTTGATTTACCCTCCGAGTTCATTTCTCTTTCTCAGCGAATACCCCTGGTCAGGTTTAATGGAGCTTGTTGTCCCTATTTTCCTGTCTTCTCAAAACCCAGCTGGTCAGGGCACACGGCCATACTCTCTCATTCTGGCTTTGCCTCAAGTTTTTTTTCTTGATAAATGGGAATTCTTTTCTTTTTTTTCATACCTGCCTTTTGCACACTTACGATTAGATGAAGGAGGAGGCTCTTTGCAAACTGTTGTTTTCAACTTTGAAAATTTGAGTGAACTGACACTGTACAAAAACTGTTTGGCCTAAAACGATTTAAAGGATGTTTTATCTAAAATGCATGTATAAAGGCATGGTAGTTTTACTGTTACTTGCGCAAAAATATGTGTAACAATAGGAAAAGGTAACGCACCATAAAAACAAAAGGCAAATATGTATTCAGGCTACTTATATAAGACGGATTTTGATTCGTCCAGCAGACCGTAATGAGACATGATGATATTTTATACAGAAATTCTATTAAATCCAACATTTTCTTTTTTAATTCCCAGGACGGAATACTTATCCATTAAGACATGAAGTACCTTCTTAACATGAGTAAAAGAGTCTTTACATTTTCATTTAGGTCTTAATGACCAAAAGCTCTCAAACTTTTTTCATCTAAATGGCAGCTGCAGAGTGTCTAAAGGTTTTACCTACAACTTAGGTGTGTTGAGGAAGGTTATGGGCTGTTAAAAAATGAAGACTTTCTTATTGAATTTGAGGGAAGTAATGCTTTCAATTATTTCCAGACAATCTAAATTACATGCACTTCTGTGAACAGATTGCCTAAAAAACAACATATTTGGGGCTTTGCAACAGTTACGCTGGGGTTGCATCTCCTATTCTGACACCACAAGTCAGACATTTAACTTTTTTTTTAATAGTTACATTTTGCACCTCCTAACAGAAAACTATCTGACTTCTTAAAAAATGAAACGTAAATCAATAGTAAACATAAATCAATAAGATAATGTGTCCAACAGGCCGCCCCGTGATATGCATGGTCCACATTTGTTCGTTTCCCCACAGGAATATAGGTATAATTTCAAGTCTTTTATTATCGCCTCCAGGGCTCTCACCTGAGGCTTCGAGAGCGAGGGCGGACATGTGGCGAGCGTCGCCCTCCATCATCGTCTGTGATGCTTTCTGTGCTGCCAAAGTGCTTGGACAGGAAGTGCAGCTCATCCATGGTCGGCTGGAAGGGCAGCTGGTGCAGACGCTCCTGAGACGAGCTGGATGACTGCACAGAGAACACAGACATGAAAAAGAGCAAGAGGTTGAGATGCGACCTGATCTTTGTTTGATTTTTGTAAAAGCTTTTGTACGAGCCGCGACATCAAATGTTTAAACGTAGATACCCAGAGATGAACAGGGGACATCAAAACAGAGAAGTACAGAGGAGTGTAAAAACAGAGAAAACAAGAAGAAAAAGGAGAGTACACGGTTTGCTGTGATGTGAGTGGGTAGAAAGAAATGAAACAAAGAAGTCACAAAGTTAAAAGAACAAGGAAGAAAAGAGAGAGGTGGAAAAGCATGGAAAAATACCCAGAAGGGGTTTGTGTAGGAGGACAAAACAGAATAATGTGGTCTGAAAAATAGAGCAAATAACTACTGCAGGGTATGAAGGAGTCACTCAAAGTAAAAGTTGACTGCTGCTTTAAGTGTTTGATGTCACAGGGGGGTAGATGGTTGCGCTGTTTGGTCTTAAACAAAAGACTTTTTCTTTTGCGCAGGAGTGGGGAAAATGGCCTGGATCAATGGGAGACTTAATGAACTCGTCTCCCAATGGGACCCCGCGGTTGGCTTCGGCCACACAATCACTTTCCAAAAATCCATTCAGGTCTGAGCCACTTGCAAACTGCAGAGAGGCACTGAAACGGTGATGTCGTGAGGTTCGACTGACGTAATCAATTAGTAGTTTCCTGGATGCAGAGCAAATATGAATGAAATGTCATCGGATATGATGGTTGTCAGGGATGAAAAATGTCTTGCATCTCTTGATCTTTATGGAATGCAATTTCAGTCTACTTAATTGATTTCAGAGTTTTCTTCACTTATTCACATTTCATAACTGTTCAAGAACAGATGGAAAAACAAAATGTGATAAGAGGGCTTAACTTTGTAGAGACGAGACGTTGTTTCCTCTTTGTTGCTTAGATTGATCACCTTTCTTTCAGCTTCAACGAGCCTGCTTCTTTCTAAGGTGTTTAAATGATTTTGTTTGTCGATCAGCCTCAGCAAGTCTGACTATCAAGGCCATATGCACTATTATTCTGGGAAACACTGGGCCCTTGAATACAAATGGAGGACATACTACAAACGCAAGATTTCGCCCATGGCACCTTAGTTTGGCAGTGGCTTCTCATGAGCAGGATAATGAGTTGCCTTGTGTCGCTGTGTTTTTCTCAATGCAAGAAAACCACGAAGAACCCAAGGTCATGTTTCACATCTACAGACCAACCCAGCAGTGCTAGTTGCGCTGAAAGTCAATCAAGACAAAGAGAAACCACCTACCAACATACAGAATCCAATAGATCAGCCAATGCTACTGTCAAAAACCACAGGATTCTCGCTAAGAATCCTAAGAACAATGTTTCTTGTGTTTCAGCTTTATGTCAGACCCAATTTCTTCTTAGGCTTTAATAACATTGTGGAGCATCTGTTATTATATATTCTAAGTTATCCTATAGGTTATTCTTCAAATTTGACATGAAATAGTTTGAAGAATCACCAGATAACCTTATCTTGGCTCTTACTTTGTTTAATGTGTTACTAAATAGATTATAGCAATATGACAAACAGAAGCCAGGATCCAATGTCAGGGCTGTATTTGTCCTGGTCTAAAAATGCTCTGCTGCAGCAAAGGAGAGCCTCATTTTCCTAGGTTTTCTTTTACAGTCTGCTTTACTGTCATGCCTCCACCTTCCGCAGCTTACAATTCACACCGGTGCTGCTTCATCTTTAGCTTTAACTCGCCTTTGAAAAGGAAACTCCTTCAAACACACACCTCTCATCTACTCCATTCTGCATGCAAGCGCCCCGCTGTAACTAATCAAGCAAGTAATGGCCCATGTAAGAACCAGCAGAGCAGCGAACACTGATGGGGTGGAGGAGGAGACATGAGGTGGAGAAGAGCACAGACATAGCACTCATCTCACCTACCAGCAAAAAGAGATGAATGAGTAATCTAGTCTGTGTGTGTGTGTGTGTCTTTATAAGCTGCAAGGGCTGCAAGGGAACATGTGAGAGGTGGTCAATGAAAGAAATGATGTGTGAAAAGTAGAAAAAAGACTCAGAGGAAGTTTCCATTTACTAAATTCTCCATTTAGTAAATGGAAAATTTACTAAATGGGGCTTAGCAGGATTAACTTCTCAGAAAGGCCTCCTCTGTCCCAAAAATATTTGCTCTCAGACAAATGGTAACATTGCTTGCCTGAAATACTTCAATCCAAATTCTCTTTCTACCAACATTTTTTCATTTGTCCCAACTGGCCCTAAACATCATCCCTCACTTCCACTCTGGGTATCTAGTTATGCATAAAGAAATGATTTGCTGCTGTATAACCGATGGGGAAAAACACCAAGGATTGGCTAGATTACATTTCATTCATCGCTGCTTCAATTTAATGTTCCGAAAGGCCAAGTGTTAGATAAATCAGGTCGACTACATCTTAGCAACTGATTAGTTATTTTTAGTTCCGGTTTAAGATTTAAAAACGTGCCTGAGACTTTCAGCATAAAACACAAAGTTAAGGAGGGCAGGAGTGTGGGTGTTTGTGTTGAGTTCAGCTGTGATTGTCGTGTAATACAATAATAATTTCCAAACAGAACACAACTTCAATAGCTGGATTCAGGACATAAATCAACGAGTAAAGTTGCTGGTTTTGTCAGTGACAAATATATGTACATTTTTGGACATTTCACCTGATCAGTTAGAAATATTTTGCAAAATTTCGATATAACTATCAGGAGTCAATACTTAAAGTACATTAGTGAGATGATAATAAGAAAAACAACGATCCTTTGTGTTAGTATCAGTTTACTTTCTGTACTTCCACTCCGCTTACTGCTCTGTTAAAACTGGAAAGCATCCCAGTAAATGTTTGTTCCCACGATGAGGTAAAAGGAAGAGAGATCCTCTGGAGTGTAGTTTGATAACTGCAAACTTAATGTCACAAGGACACACTTAGTCAGAAGTATTCTGCATTTGAGAAGGGCTAAATTATAGTGATTGCTGCTAGAATCAGATTCAGGAAAGTTGGGGTTACCATTACTAGATCTGTTGAGTGATCTGTCATATTGGTAACCTTTAAAAGGGGATAATTTAAAGATTACATTAATAACTTATTTAATGTATCTTTATATTCACATAATAAAAGGACAAGTGTCCTTGTGAGTAAAAGGACATTTTGGCGTTTGGATATGATCTTTAAAACAATGACCTGTCAGCTCAACTACATGAGCAGAAGTTATCGTATATGATTTCTGAGACTCAGGAGACTGTGCTGCCCAGGCCAAAAACCTTGTTCACCTGCTGATATATGATCAGGAATCGGCACACAGTGAAAGGAGTCCTCTATATTAAACTGCGCCACACATCACTAAACATGGAGGCGGCTGACAGATTTTCCCATCAGACACATAGAACACAGCCTTGACAACACCCTCACTGCTATCCATAGTATCACAGTCACATGTTTAAGAACTCATATGACATTTCACACTTGCAAGTCAGTGGTCTCTGTTACATTTATAGTTCCAAATAAGCCAATGGGAGATTGAGTGTTCTGGGACCCCCCAAAAGCCAGATAGAACTGAAGAAGCCTGAAAAGGCTTTTGACTTTTGAGAGGTTGCAAATCCATCACAGGGCCAAGCATACACAGACAGACTCCAAACAGAAAGGCCCCCTGACACCCTTTAACCAACCTACACTGTGCAGCCCCTATTGCCTTTTAACCTGTTAGAAAATAAACACAAACATCTGTAATATAGGAAATACATGGTGATAGAAATGTATATGAATGAAAGCTCATTGGAATTTGAGTATGGACACTCAACTGAACACTGAACTTGTATACATAGGCTGAATCTTAAATGTGAAAGGCATCGTACTTTTGTCCGTTTCTTTAAAATAATTAATCGATTTTATTTATTTCCTTCTTACATGTGAATATGTTTTTTTGAACATGTGTTTCTACATGTGAATATGATGTGAAAGCTGTCATTTAGGTTAACATTTGGCTGTGATCCATCACCAAGGTTGCAGGTTCATTAACACTCTTTATATACACATATTAAACACTGTGAGACTGAAATGCCTCAAAAAATACAACAAAACAGTTCAACACATGCAACAAATCTTAGGGGCATGTCTGAAACATTCCAAATATTGTGCGCCAAGAGTGATGAGAACATTGTTTTGTACTTTTGACTTTTAAAAAATGATTTAATCCTGAGTTACTTAATCTCTGTAACTGGAGACATAAAGCGGGGGATTACCCTTTTCATCAAAGTGATTATATGATCCTGTGCTAAAAAATCTTTTTCATATCCAGCAGGGAAATATAGTCAAAAGAGGAAACTTACTGTTGAGCTGGGTGTGTTGGTCCCATAGCCTGAGGAGGGCAGAGAGGCCAAAGACCATCTTCGACCATCAGCCCTGACAAAAGCAAAACAAAACAAAGGTTGTAAAAATGGAAAATATGTTAGACATACAAGCTGTAAAAGCTGTAATCTTCCATTACTTTCCCTCACTGTTACACAACATGACTTCTGTCACCTTCCCATCCTCTCAGTCCTATTGCATTTTTTGCTTCTGTTAATCTTCTTCTCCCTGCGGTCTCCTCCTACCATTCTAGAGTCTGACATGTTGTCTGAGTGAGTGATGAGGCCCACCGTTCTGGCACCTCGCCTGATTCATACTGTGTCAGCCTGCTGTCATGCCTCTGTGACACAGTCATGGTTGGAGCAGGCCAGGACAAAGACAGGTTTCTTTTCCACGGTGTTACGTGTGGCTGAGTTCCCTGAGGAGTTTCACTGTGTGTTTGTGCATGCAGAAATCATCTACTTTGCATTTGCTCTTGAAATTATGCGCATCCGATTTCTGACGTAAAACAGGAGAATGCCAACCTTCGAGACGAAGCAAAGGAGAAGTGGGCAGGGCCGCTAGGGGAGAAGTTCCGTGGGCTGTCCAGGGGACTGCTTCCTAATGAAATACAAGTGGAAAGAGGAGAGCAGCAAAGAGAAAAGGGTAGTGATTAGGCAGGATAATAAACCTAAAATAAGATCAGTTTATCTTGATTGAAGTGACAATTATTCAAAGTGAAATCGGCTTTAAAAAGGTTTTGTCTAGGTACAAAAATTGAGAATAAAATGAAAATCTTAGTAAAGAAAACCGCATACAGGGTTAATATAAACTAACAGCTGTTTTTAATCACTCTAACACCTACTTTCAAGACACCTACAGACTACGTGCATCTCAGCCCTGATCCATCTGCTTGTAGTTTAAAGACAGAGTGTTGATGAGCAGGTTTTCACATTGTTTGTCTGGAGAGCACAAGCGCTTCTCTGCGTGTGAGAGCACATTTTGGCAAAAGCCCCGATAAACACGAAGATGGTGACGTCAGTCCATTCAAAATAAATCATTCAAATGTTGAGCGTGTTCTGTTTTGTAACCCTGACTGACAGGTTGAGGGAAGGGAGTTATTGCGTTATGCTGTGCTGTGTGATTTTAAGATGCAAAGCAAAGTGATTTGAACATTTGTTGGCCCTGTGATTCCATTCAGAATAAAAGAGATTTAATACATAATTTCTTAAGAGGCTGGTGTGCATAATACTGACCTATATGTCCAGGTAGAGGAGAGTGCGGCCTCGGCAAGGTGGGGGATGTACTGGTAAGGATGAGGCTTTTCCTGTTACTGGTCCTGCAACTGCAACAACAACAAGCACAAAGAGAATCTAAGTATTTTTTTCCCAATTATATAAAACCAACAGCTTTCAGTGAAAGAAGGTGCTGTGTGCTTGCATGTCATACTGGTAAAATATGTCATAAAACTGTGTGGGCGTATGCGTCAGGGGATGAAAACCATCACTAGTGCCCAGTCAGAGCTCCATCTTGAAAGCTTTATATTGTTTATACTGTATTCTGAGTCGAACAAAGAGACCAGCTTCTAGCCAGCTCTACCTGAGACGAACCATCCTGTAAAACTCATGCACCACCAGGTTGGATCTCATTTACCATTACAGAAGTGCTTTGACTGTAAAGGGTCTCCAGACAAAGAGCTTTAAAAACTGCACAGATCAGCTATCTGGGTTAATTGCCATAATTTCAACCTCTTCATTGAATGATTTCTTTGTCCTACATACCAGAACTTACATCAAACAAAGTTGACTGCCTAAATTATAATTCCTGAAATGGCACAAATTCAAAGAGAAAGTAGTTATTTTCTACAGTGTACAGCTTTGTTGGACATAATCAGGAAGAGGAAACAGGTATAAAGATGGAGAATGGCATGTATATCATTTTACTACACAGCCTTTGCAAGTCAATCGTAACAGAGAATCAGAACAACCTCTAAATACTCCTTCTGAAAAAAAGTTATGTTCAATTAGTAATGTCCACAATAGCCATCTCATGCAACCATAATTCATGTTTGATCATGAGAGTTCCTACTGAAAGCTACTAAAAAGAATCTAAAAAAACAATACACAGTATCAGAAAAAAATACTATTCAATAATATTCTAATTAAATGCGCTTTGTGTTTTTACATTCACACCCACAAATAGAGTGAACCCTTTCTAAAAATGGGTGCACTTATTCACAAAATTGCATCTCCTGATCTGACCTTGATATTCTCCTGATATAACGCAGTATAGGTTTAAAAAAGTGTATTTGTTAGATTTATGTTTCACCAAATAGAGCTTTCTAACTCCTTTTTGTTGTTTTCTATGACAATAATAAAGTCTTGTGTAAGCTATGAGGATAGTGTGTACATGTCTGGATATGATATAGGATTTTATTGACATCTGCAGACAAACCAACAAAGATTTTTAATTTCCTCATGGTCCAGTTCTGTGACAGCTGCTGCTTTGGAAGACAGCGACATGAGTGATAAGGGGAGGAGGTGGAACAGTGAGGAAAAATGGGGCTGGGGAAGACAGGTATAAACTTTAATGAAGAACTGAAATTATTGAACCATAAAGACCACATGCTGCCACGTGTCACCGAGCGTTTTCACAAGGGATCACACACGGAGACACAAGTTTTATTGTCTTATGTAACAACTCATAAAGTGGGAAGTGGATTGTTCAGGTGTTATTTTCATGGGTTGCCTGGGTCTGCTCGCTGGGTTTTTATGTGTTGGTTTTATGAGAGTGCCTGTCAGACCAGTTTTTTTTTTTTAAAAGGGGGGAAAAAAGAGAGAGAAACTCCACCAAGTTTTCATCTCATTGCATCATCCGGCATGATGCCCTAAATCTGCACAGGAAACTCTGAAAATCATAGTTGCACTCTTAAAAATACGAGGACACAGTTACACAACAGATGCTTGATATTTAATGCCTCTCGAATGACGTGAAAACCTTGTTTCTATTATCCATGGTAACAACTTCCACCACTGCCTAAATGCCTCTTTCTGATGTGACTCTTGTGACTCTTGTGACACTCATAAAAACGGAAGGCAAGAAAACCTCTCGAACGATCTTATTATATTATTATCTTAGTATTATTGGTGGCATGGTGCCTCTTTGGGCGCCAGCTGAGGGTTAGCTTGTACTCAACCTTGCACAACAGAAGGAGGAACATATTAAAATATTTAAGAGAAATGCATTAGGCTTTGAACAGATGACTGAAAGCGGTTTAACACAGCCCTTCGCTTCAGCTCTTTAAATGAGAATAGAGGGGTGAAACAAGGCAAGGCAGAAAGAAGACAAAGCAGAAGACGTACGCCAATAAAACTATCTCTTTAGTGTCATCCTCTACCGTTCCCTATTCAGGGACATGGTCTTGAAGTTGCACTAAGTGGACTAAGGCTCCTTTTGTTTCTTGACCTTGCAACTTGAAAATCTGAATAACAATATTTGCTGTTTCTCAATTGAATCTCACTCACTTGAGTTTGTTCTGGCTTTTAATGGTCCATCTTATACTACAGCTTCTCCTGGAGAACAGAGAATCAACAAACTGGCAATGTTTCACAGTAAAGCAGACTATAAAAGACCATGTTAAAGAGCTGGGTTTAATCCCACCTTCTTTGTTCCTGAGAACTTGCTCTCAGTCAAGATGACTTTAACACCCAAGAGTAATTCATCACTCATACAGTTCCCAATTCTTCCACTGAACCATCCTGCTGTCTCCTCGCAAATGAAGTCTCTAGGTGATAAATAATTGAAATGTGAAAACTCATGCTCATTGTTCCTCGGCAGCAACCCTTTCAAGAGTTAAGCATTTGACAAACCTATTAAGAACAGATGGGCCATAAAAAAAAAACCTGATGGCAAAAACAATCCAATTTCCCCAAGAAGCCAGCCAGAAGTCTCTTTGCTTTACAGAACTGTCATCGTAAAAGAATGCTGCAAAAGGGCATCTTGCCCAAAGCACTTGTACTATAACTATAAGCTGTAATGGGAACCCTGATCTTTATTCAAGCTGCTGGTCATCACAGTAAAGGTCAGGCTGTAACTACATTTCTCTTAAAGGCTCATCATATAGATGATGTGCAATGTAAAGCTATATATATGTCAGTCTCATTACTTTGTGACTGTTAGAGATCATATCATTTTAAACATGTGTAGAGTTTTATTACATCCAATTACATTTAGGTGCTTCAGTACATTTTCAACAAATTTCAACAGTTTGTTGACTTCCTGACTTTTCCTGACTTTTCACCTAAAACTTCGTGTTATAAGAAGGATCTGAACATTTTCTTCACCCACATATTCCAATTCAGGGTCAATAGCCGTACATTTTGAGACTTTCATAGTTTTTGGAATAATTTTTCAGGAATTAATAATCCCTGACATCTCTCCTTCATGAAATTATTCAAATTATTATTATGACTATGCTTGATAACTGAAACAACAATATTTTGGAGGAACATAGACAATTGGTCATCACTCTTAATACTAATAATGTGTGTCTTTAAATCTCCAACACAAAGGCAGACTGATTGCTGTTACATGTACGTGCCAGATTGAAGCTCTTTAAAAAGCACATATTTCAGATTTTTATCACAGGGACAACTGTGATTTAATTTTTTTTTTTTTAATGGCTGCAGGACATTCAGATCAAAAGTTAAAATATTCTTAGACTGTGTCTGTCTCCCTGCCTAAGCTTATAGGGACACTTAATGGAACTGAACTATCGTTAACAAGAATAGTCTCACCCTTGTGGTTTTCTTTCAGTAACAAAGGTTTATAATGAGACGAAGATGAAACAGCAAAGATGAACAGTGTCCAAGCATGGAGGCGTGCCAGTTATTCCGTTTACATCATACAGTGTCATGTGACTCTTTGCAGTCTGGTACATTTGGCCTCCTTCTGTTACACTGCAAAGAAATAGCATTGTGAAGTGTTTAGTGGGATTTGGAGCTCCAGGCGTACTCTCTGCCTTTTATCTTGATAGGCAAACAGCATTCTCCTGAAGGATTTGAGACCAGATATGATCAACAAACATTGTGCCGATCTGGGAACACAGAGGCAGTCAGCTCAAGGTCCAACAAAATCAACCGAGACTAATGTAATTTATGAACAGACCTTTTATGACAGTAACTTGCTAACAAAAAAGAGGCACGAGCAAGACGGCAACTGTGAAAAATATCAATCGACAGCACGGAGAACTTGTATAGCCAAGGGCTTTTTTAACAAATGCAAGAAAAAATCTTTCTTCCTAGCTTCTTTTGCAGTTTCTACTGTGATTCTTATTTGGCTAATTGAATTGTAAAACTTATTTTCCCATGGAAGTGTCGTGGCTTTAGCCAGGTCACAGGGGGGGTGTTCTACAGAGCTGTCAAGCCAGGAAGTAATAATACCACAATAATACTAAAAACTCTAAATAAATCACATTCTTATTAGGTTGTGGGTGTTTTTGTTTCTAATCTATTTGACACTCTTCACTTGTGTTAAGGAAAACATCTTCTTGGATCCGTTGGTGCACAATACATGTGTTTTCTTTGCTTTCAAGGGTGGTGAAACGGTCAACAGTCGTTAAATTGCCTGTCTTTTGGAGGGTAAGTGGGTGTAACCTCAAAACGCAGCGCCAACTGTGATGACATCATGCGCATCCTGTCCACAGACATAAGGCTGGAACATGAATGTTTTTTTTCATCCGTCATGCTAAAATTCTCAATTTATCTTTGTCAGACCAAATAAGGTAAGGTAATCTAGCTAAAGATGTGCTCATTCTTTCTTATCCAGTGTTTTCTGTCTCGCTATGACAATCCTTCCAGATCATTAGCTTAACGTTATAGTTTAATGATCATTGTAAGGGCCATGGGCAGTTAGCAAGAGTTTGAACCAATGTGCTGCAGGTTCACTTGACTGTAAAAGCAAAAGAGAAAAGAGAGCTGCTTGAGGAATGAAATTATGTGTGCATAAGTGTGTTTTTCAATAACTCAGTGGCACGTATGACCATGAAGCCAAGGCTAATCCGCAAGGCTTTATGCAGGGAGAGAGGTTTGTTTTAGTATGCAATATACTGTTGTCTTTGACTCATAAAGGTAAAGCTGTCGCTGTTTTGGTGATTCAAACACAGTTTACAGCCTTAAAAAAACTCCACATTATACACTATATTAAAACCCTTTCAGACCGAATGGGGCTGATTAAGAATGAGGTCTGACTATCCACAAAGAACAGACCAAGAAGAGGAAACGTGAAGAGCAATAAGAGGGGAGAGCGCATGTATTTGTGCAACGTTGCCATAGCAACACATTTGGAGTCACACTCAAAAGCAAACACTGATGTTTCTGAAGGTTTCCACAGGGCACATAGTCAGAAGCAGACAAACAAGTGAATGACACTGCACTGATGAGGATTGATGGCCGAGAAAGTCAAAACCCATGACTTCAGTAAGCAGCGAAACCGTTTTTGTGTTGTTTTTTTATGTGAATGTCACCCTTATAATCCATCATAATCCACTGTGTAATCCATCATGCTGCCTCAATCTGTGTGTGACAGCGGAGTACCGGTAAGGAGGGTGGCACTGTCATTCAGAGTATGATTCACTATGGTCAGCAGTGCATGGCACGTTGTGTATGGGCGTCTCTTGATTTGCATTTCTGTCTGTGTGGGATAGTGTCAGCTGTGAATGATATAAAGTCTGTCAAGAGGTGTAAAGTGAGTAAATGTCTCCCTGTTTTACTGGATTTAGAAGGTTCTTAAGTCCAGGTTGCCTCAAAAAACATTTACAGAAATCTAAACCACAAATGGGACAACGGAATAAAGAAGATAAAGACTAGGCAAGTACTCGAGAGGTGTAGAAGAGAGTGTTAGAAATAGGTTACATGAAAGTTCATTAAAACTAAGACTTTATTCTTTTCTATTATGTTTTGGTAGTGCAAAGAGTATTACTACAATAGGACTACGTTCACTCCATTCGTCATTGCATAAGCGATTTGGAACATCATATCAGAACTATATTTGTTTATTCTGATGCTTCAGGCATGCTGGACTCACTACGGTTTCCATTTTTTTTTAAAAGACAACACCACTAAGAAAATAGTGTTCTGAAAACACAGATAAGTTTCTAAAAAGAGGTTGTTTCGAAAGAACAATATAATTAAACTAAAATAACTCTGAAGCTATTAAGTTTTTGTTGGATTTGTTATTGTGGATGGATGATACAGATGCCATATGGACCTGTTTGTCTCTCTCATCTCTGTATTAAAAGGGAAAATAAAAACAAAACAATGCCACTGTTCATGAAGCATCAGCTTGTGCGATAACAGTTTCGGAATCTGCTGCCTGTTGCTATGGACACAGAAATAAGCAAAGTTAAATAAACTATACATAAAATGTTTTATATATGTACAACTTCTACACGGCTCTGAGACCCTGATATTTAGAACCCACCCTTCAAGCACCATTAACAAAATAAGATAACCTTTCAAATCGAAACCAAATATTCATAGGTCAACAGTAATGAGATATATAAGAACAGAACAAATGAACAATGATGAAGCTATCATTGCTTTTTAACCAAAACGCAGAAAAACAAACTGGACAATCTGAACTAGCTACTTAGTCCTATTCAGAATAAAATGGGACAAACACAAACTCAAGTAAATCTGCAGTATATGTTTTAAGTTCAGAATTCTGTATTTTAAAGATCTATTTTCGAACCCTGATCTTTTGCTCAGTCTTGAGAGGAAGTCCCTCTTGAGCACACACATGGCAGAAATGGTAACTACAACTCATAGACACAACAAGGTCAAAGCAAACTCAAACACTGCACACACGTAATGTGCTCCTATAGAGAAATTATCTGAATTTCCTGAGTGTGCTTCACAAAGAATACCAAAAATCAGGCTGTTAGTAATAATTTTGTTTCCTCATGCTTGTGCAATCAATATAATGAGCATAAGGTCAAAAGTTAACAAGCTAGTAGAGCAATCGGAAGGTTGAAAATGACAAGATATAAGTGTCACCAACTTTTAGATCAAATGTTTTTAAGTCAAGATACACATTTAAGAGGGTTAGGGTTATTTGGAACAGCATATTCCATTTCTGAACATTAGACACTGGGTTAGAAGTTGTTTAAAAGTATGAACTGGTCACACAGCCACATAGCTCTTATTGATGCACTTTATTGAAGCACTTTTCCAGTCTATTTGACCACTCAAAGCACTTTTACATCACATGCTACAACCATTCACTCTCACAATTACAACATGGCTTACTCCACACATTTCTACAGCCTAGATAGTGCTGGTGCCCACATGCGACCAGAGAACCCGGGAAATAAAGCATCAACCTTTAGATTGGCAGATGACTGGTCTTCTCCCATGGCTACAGTCTTTACAGTGCAGTAAATTCTTAAATAGTATTATTGCAAAAAACATGATCACTTTCTATCAGTATTTCCTGATTTCTGAACAGCTGCCATGGACTTTGCTAATGTGGGTTATGTCTTAGCGGCATTGCTCAACTACCTATAGTCTATATTAGTATAGAAATTGATGGTTGTATGTCCTAATCAGGAAAGCAAACCTATATACAGTACACTACTTATAGGAAATTGGAAAAAAAATGGAATACCTAACTACATCTGTTCCTTGTGCTGATCCTTCTACTATTTCATAAAATTCTCATTAGACATCGTCTCCATGGAAGGATGGGTTTTAAAGAAGCACAAATCAAGAAGGGGAAAACAGGGAAAAGTAATTTTGAAATCCCAAGTGGCACATGAACCCGACTGAAAATTAGTGGCAACAGATATTATGGAGGGATGAATATTCCCTAGAGCCTGGTCCTTAAAATTTCTGAAGAGGTCTTGGATCATCTTGACAGAAAGAGGAACGACAAACAGCCCACAACCAAAGTAAGAGCTTTAGGATATTATTGAAGAAAAATTTATGATGATGACACCATAAACAAATCTACATCTACACAATCTATATGTGATTAAATTATTTGCTCCACCAAAATTAAAAAGAACAAACATGCACACATCTACATGTAATATATGCTGATACATTCTGAGACAGCTTAGTCCAAAAGGTTCAAGCTGTTAAACTGACACATAGATATGACCCCCGCCTGCGTTCCACTATCTCATAAATGATGCACAGCACTCTGGTCAGCATGATGCAGGTCGGAGGTTGGAGGTTTAATCTGTGGTAATAACTAGTGCAGAAGCTCTGATGAGCAATTTTCCCCTTGCAGGCCTTTGGCAGGCATCAGCCCATCAATCTCTCACATAGATACGCCGGTGAAATAACCCACTGTCACTGAGAAACACAGGGGTGGTCCCCGTTTTCTGCCTGAGAACCTTCCCTAACTGTTTTCACTCAATACTCAAACAAACCTAACCTTCAGAATGAATAACCAAAACTGCAAGTCGAACAGGACAAAGGCTCTATCATCAATTGTGTGTTTTCCCTCCCTCCTGTTTGAGTATAAGTTTTATGTGTGTGTATAAATGCTGTTTTGACCATGACTGTTCATCCATTTGCATATGCTTCACTTGCTCTGAGTGAGTGCTCTGAGTGAATACATTGTCAATATGTTTTAGTTTGGGTAACATCAACTCTGTGTGTATGTGTGTGTGTGGGTGTGTGTTGTTTGTCAGTCTGTGGTGTCATCTTCTGCTCTGAGTGCTGACTCACAGGGCAAACAGGACACATTAGGATCTCTTAAAGGTGAGTGCATGTTTATAACTGTGTGAAATAGGACAGAAGTAAATGGGATTTAAAAGAAGTTCCTCTTTTACAAAGCTTCACTGACTAACAGTTACACAACAGCTGCCATGGTAGAATAAAAAATATTATTTAAACAAAAACATCAACTGAGATCAGGATGGATCCCAAACTTGGGAGAGCATCCAAACCAAGCAATGTGGGCAGATTTATCAGGCATGAAGTATTTACATGGAAACTGAGAGGATGACTGAGTGATGCCAACAGACTGCAGATGAAAGAAAGCAACACACATTTTTTAAAAAGGAAAGATGACAAGATAAAAGATAAAAATGATAATAGCTGGAGAACAAACAGCCGGGCGATTTCGATGTCAGGAAATGCTGAGAGTATTAGTCACATGGACTTCCCGTTGCTATGCCAAGTAGAGAGAGACATAAATAGAATGTTTTGGTGTTATTCCCTACGAAAGTGAGGGCAAATTAGATGACAAAGTAACACCCACTGCTTTGTTGTTGTATAAAAAGGAAAAAAAGCTTTTTTTGAAAAAGTAGAAAAGAGAGACACAGAAAAAGGAGGTCATGCAAAAAAGAAGACTGAGCATTAACTCATTTGTGTATATTTCCAAAGGATGCTAACACATAATTATGGATTCGTCACAGAGGAGATTCTCTGTCTACAACAAGCCACTGTGCCTTTTCACCAAGTAAAAAGGGTTATGCAGATAGTGATACAGAGAGTGAAGCATGACTAGATAAAAAGAAGCGTCCCCGACTGTGATCTAAATAAGTGACTAGGGCGGTGAATTACTGACACATTTACTTTCCATTCAGAATGAATTAGTGGCTGAAGTTGTGACTAGCTACTTGATTTTGGTGTGGGCTGACTCATTGCCTGACTGACAGATAGCAAATCGTTAATGAGGTCTGTCAAGGTGTGGAGCTGTTGTGAATCCACTCACAGAGGAGGCCGGTTACCACCACAAACTATACATGTGAGCTGCCAGGTCCTGAAACCCATAAACAGTATGTAGTGTTGTATCATTTACATATGCAACACACTTAAAGTTACATCATTTGGAAGATCCACTTCATCTTTTTTTCTGAGTGTTAATTAAAAAGATTTTTATATAACGCTGTTTGCTGGAAAGAAGCAGGTACTTTGCTCGATACAGAAATGACTGCATTGCATTTGTTGTGATTAGCATATGGAATATGGACTGGAGGGAACTAAAAAAAAAAATACAAAAACGAAAAACAACCTCAAAGCTCACAGAGAGCCATTATTTCTTGACAAAGAGTAGTTTCATTCTGCTCGGTAATGTCTCCATCATAAAGTCATGCTGAATCTCAAATGGAGTTGACTTTGACAGTTTTCAACACAGATTTTAGTGAACTTTAAAAAGGGTTGGAATTAAACCAAGAAGTCTTAGAGTAAGACTCCCAAGATGTGTTTACCAGATGACCACTATCGTAACCACATAATTATTTCAACTGGGCAGATCCCAAATGAATTGCATTGGGAAACTCCTCGTCTAGGTCAGGTCCTTACTGTGAACCAATATTAGAAACTCTTCCAAGGATATATTAGTTTGGAACCCAGACGGATTCCTATGGTGGAGCTAAAAACTTTAAGTTGCGTGTGTATAGGTTAGCTGGGTTAGGCACCATCCCCAACAACCAAGAATTGGATTAAATGGGTAAAGATAATGTATGGGTGAATGTTAATTAAAGACTTTACAGTGAGCACGTCTGACCGAAGAGTGACGTTAATGGTTTTTTACTTGTAAAAATATCACTATATGCGTGACAGGCGCTAGATTGTTCATAAATTACCTTCAAACCCTTTCAAAATTGATGGAAAGCAACAGTTTTCCCTTTCTAAGATCATAACTGATGTATTTGGCCGATATCAGAAACCTCTGGAAAAGAACTTCCAAAAACCTCTTCCTTCATAGTGACTTGCAGACCCATCAATAGTCAGTAAATACAATTTCTAATTCACAGCAACTGGCTACTTCTGACCCTGATGATTCCCCTGGAAGCAAAAATTATCATTTTACATGTGGTTTCTGCGTTTTGGATTAGTTTTTGTTAGAGAAATGACGTCTGTATAATATGTCTTGTGTTGTAGTTCAGCTGAACTTGTATAGAGACTATCTTAAGACGGAGAAGGACCAGAGGATATTTCTTTTTTTACTATGTCCTGACACGTTGAATGGGGATGAGCTATCTTTATGACATCACATTGTGTGAAGATGCTGTACTTAATATGACATTGAATTTTGGCCTGAAAACAGCAGTCAAAGCAGGGTTCATAAATAGAGCCTAACAGGATATACCATACATCCAGACGTCTTCTTTAGTCAGCTCATTCCGGTCTGGTTGAAAGTGTTGTCAGATGTCCTCTGAAGGTGTGAAAGTATATGCTCAGGCAGAATGATGCAGCAGGAAGGGGATATAGCCGGCCGCTTTTTGGACTCTTTCTGCATGTACTTTTTCCGTCTCTCATTTGAGACCTGTTTGTCTTCCTCAGTCTCTCCACCTTGGTTTTGTCTGTCAGTAGCTGTGTCAGCTCTCCGCAGTAACTGTTTGTGGAGACTGGAGAAGTGCTCCGAATCACTGCAATGATGATGTTCCTCTTTGTTCCTACTGTGACCTCATTTCCAATAAGCAATCCTTAGCTATCACCTCACAAGGTATCAAACTGACTTTCTTTAGTGGGCAGGCAATGTTGAACTTAAGAAGACAGACTTTAACAAGACTAAAAGGCCTTTCAAATGATCTACTCTCTGATATTCTTATCTCTAAAAATAAAAAGAGTAGGAAGCTGAACACAATGTTTGTGTTTATCAATATTTTGATTGAAGTTTTATGGTATTCATGACATCATGAAAACTTGAGTTTTTCAATAATAACACTATGAGAAACCATATAATTGCAATTTTTCGATATAATTTACATTATATGCAGTAGAGTATTTAATACAGCAGGGCTGTGTTAATCACCTAATTTAGAGATCTATGAAAAAGAATGCCTGTCTCAAATTGTATTTTGTGATTACAAATACCTTTAAACACCTTTTAAAGGTGTCACATGAAACAACCGAAATATATGACTTATATCAGGAAACCCCTTGTTGCCTTATTACTTGGAAATGGAAAAAAGAAACAATGTAAAGAACACAAAAGTCTATGTATATATCTTGGTACAAATTAAAGAAAGTTATTGCAAAACTGCAAAGGCCATATCCACACCTTTTATAAAAAAACTCAATCTCAATATCAGTGTCCATCTAAAGTATTCATGCCTGTTACTGACTAAAAGTTACTCACTAAATGTATTCTAGAGGCCAGAAAATCAATCATTTCAGAAGTTCAGAGGTTTTGAGCAGTCCTCCTAAAATACTTTTCTTATGTGTAACATCATTTTAAACCACACATAGAATGCTTTTTTAGTGTGTTAGTTTAGAGCATAGGTAGTGCTATTTGCAGTTGGGGATTTACTAATATGCCTTTTTTTCTGGGTGTGATTATCATAATGGTGATCTCTGTATTTGTGTGTTGCTACCTTCCCTGTCTGGAGGCATTTTGTGCAGCGTAATGGATGGGGCATCGCTGTGATAAAAAAGGCTCCTGAGTGTTTGGTGCTTTTTTTTTGGGACAGGATGGAAATGTAAGAAAAGTTCAGAATGAGGTCCAAATAGAATGGGGAAACCAAAGATGACTGATAGTACAGCAGTTCACTCCACAAATCTGCTTTCATGCCTATGTGGGCAGATACCTGTCAGGACAACATTGTATGAGGCTGTCAGTATTATGGTCTATAATTTTTTTTCAAATTTCCCTCAATGGAAATGTGAGGCATTTAAGTCTAGCTTCCACATTCATCTTATGTTTCTCACTTGATTTAATCTTCCTTTCACCCGCTAAAGACTGGGGACAACATACACAGTATCAGTTTTCTACACACAGCATGCAATTTGGCCATTAAATTCTGTTTGCAAACTGTTTAATACACTAGTGGTAAATGATTCCCTTTTAACTTTGCAGTGCTATAAATGCAAAATTAGCAAGCATGAGCTAAAGGCTAGTAGCTAATTTCTCACTGATAGACTATATTTCTCCAAATCCTTTCTTTTCCTGTTCTCTTTGATACCTTCAGACTCACATTTAAAAACGTTATGAGCTGTGATTGTTATTTACTTAACTTTAAAACAACCGCACATATCAATTTTTAATTTTACACCACTGTGGAGTAATGATCAACATTGCTGGCATTCGTGTTGCACTTTAGATAAAACAACCTAAAAATCAACATAAACATACTTCTTACACAAATGCTGGAGTCACGTGTATTCATATATTCATCATCACCAACTATGGGCCACATCTTCCTCATGAACTTATTAGTTGATCATTCAATTATTGTGACAGAAGGCCTTAATAACTTGTAAGCGCCTTTTGTTAATTTTATGACTCAACACCAATTAGATTCAACAGGGACTCATTAGCTCTGTAAGACCAGCTTGGACAACACCAACTCTTTGATATATGCTTCTTTTAAATAAGTCCTTATAGTGCCTTTAAAACAATGTCTCGAAGATTAAAATGTATATAAGTAAGATGTTTAATAAGGCTCTGAAATTAATGTAGCCAGGTGGAGAACACAGCCACATATGACAAATTATCATGCATATGACACTTAAGCACATCATTGCAATAAACTGCAAACAGACCATGTGTTTAGGTTAAAGTTACCCTGAACAGCAGCTGGTTAACAGATGGCGATGTCATCATACAAACGATAAGAGTAGAGCACAGAGATCAGTTTACATGTCCAGTGCTGAATATTTTCTGCACAACACGTCACTCTCCCAATATCATCTTGAAAAAAAAAAAGAAGGGAGCAGTAGTGCTCATCTGATACAATCTACAACATTCATCTAAATCCGCTACTGCTAAGAGGCAGCTAAATGCACTCCGGTTTTCATCTTGTGTATGAGCACAGTGGCAGAAAAATACATGAGGACACACAGTAATTCAGTGACATCTAAAAGCAGCAGAGTGCAAGCTTTATTTTAGCTTTGGCTCATGCATTTGATGCTCTACAAGATAATTGTACTTTCTGTGTGGCGGGCCATCATTGCAATTCAGACTGAACTGGAGTTTGAGGAGTCCAAATTACCCGTTGCAGAGACGTTGGTAATTTGCGCAATTGTGAGCAAAATGAAACTGTTCCATATATCATGTAGTCTGTTGATTAAGTCAGAAGGGTATAAAGCAGGCCAAAAAATAAAAGCCATTGATCATGGCTGTATTTAATTTTAATTGCCTTACATCTAACAGGGTAGTAGCAAAATCAAATGCCTTGTGCATTAGTCACATTTGGGATCATTCATGATATGCATCATGTGTAACATTATGTGTATTAACATATAATTGTTGGCTAGTAATTATGTGCTACTTGCACGAGTAAAGAACCTATTTTACTGGTGTCATCCAGTATCAGAGCCTCCTTTTTTTCACCATTTTATTTCGGTTGTCACTGTCCTGAAAGCTCCAAAATCCAAAACAACAAAAGATCTGAATTTACCATTGAGTGGTGAAAACAAGCAGGACAGAAGCAAGACAAATCCAAGAGTCTTTTGTCAAGGGCCCGGTTAACCCCAGTGGGTCAAATGTAGGCTGAGACTCCACTTCAGGCATTGCCTTTCATCCCCCCACCCTCCTCTATTCGTTCAGTGGCTCTGCTGCTGTCTCTGTCTGCTGCTTCATGTTCCCTCCCTTAATCACTCTTTCACTGCCTTTCCTTAGCTCGGCCTGTTTGGAGTGGACACAAAGCATTATTTCTCTTAATTGCCACAGCTAGCCAAGAAAACCCAGATGCACCACATGGAGAAGCAAAGACAGAATGCAAGATAATTAAAAGGGCCGAACGAAACACTAAACAGGGATAAATTATTGGATCATTAAACTACAAAATTAGAGAACCATCCAGCACCTGCTCCAATACTTATATAAAATACCCAAACAATACTTTTACTGTGGTAATGCTGTTCTTCTGCAAAAATCAAGTAAAGAATATTACGGATATCCCTCTTCCCATTACCACTACAACCACAAAACATGCACATCTTGCAGGAAAAACTACTTACAACATATGTGTAGTAGCAATTCTGTGGTCATTTTGCTTTGTAGCGGTATAACAGTAATGTCTGGTCACTGCTGTCATTCCTAATGTTTAAAGTTAGGGATTATAGCCTCCAGCATGTTGTTTTTTAAAGAGGTTTTTGCTGGTTTTTCTGACACTCCCTGCTGTGAGGGTCCCTCTTAGCTGTATAGGGCATAGGATTTAACAGTCCACTTCCTCTGGTTCTTACAGTGAGCTGTGACTATCCAACACACATGTGCAGCCACTGCTGTCCACCTGTCTGCAGTTGACTTGATGTTTTCCTGTTTTCTCTTGCACGGCTGTACCGTGTACCAAAGATTCGAGAGCAGCTTGAATTTCTTTTGTCCTGGCTTCTGAGACAAACTCATTTGTTCCCCAAATATATGGATCATCCTGCATTGTCATTGATGTTATTTTTAGCCAGTCTCTGAAAAGAGACCTGCTGTAGTTGACTATGCCGAATAGCAAGCCGTCAGACAACAGTAGGAATCTTACAATGTTTAGCTTTGATACATTGTACCTAGGAGGTCTCAAATTAAAAGCAATATGGCAGATGTATCCTAAAATTATTTGCCGTATAACACAATGTCTCTTTACTGCAAAAGACATAACAAACAACATATATTTGTTTTTCATTATACAATTAAAACCTGAAACATTTCTAAACACAGATTTTTTTTTGCAGTGACTGTGGTCTACAGCAGCTTTGATTGGTAGAACTGAAATTAGCCATTTTCAGGGGCCAGAAGTTACCTCAAGTTCAAACAACAAAGCACCCTCTACTGGACCTCAAGCCAAACTACTCTTTACACTTTCATGCATCTGTCTGTGCATCCATCTGACTCACCTATAGACTGTTATCCTCAAATTTCAACAAACTAATGACATCAAAAGTTTTACCACTTCCAAGTGAGGAAATCAGATAATATCAAATGTATCTCTTTAAGGGAGGCTTAACAAAGCAAGTGTGTTAAATAGAAATTGATCAATTCCATATAAATAAACCAAAAATTACCCAACCCATCCCTTGATTTGAATAATAACTGAATTATGAACAAATTACGATTTTAGCTGCTGTGAAAATAGTCTTGTTAGAATAAATAAGAACATTTTATTAGGAACAATTTCCATCGTAGAGTTCAAGCAGTTCAACCAATAATGTCATACTGTTCCATCCAACACAGAGCGAACAGTCACACAGAGCAAACCTGATCACACTCCTAAACAAACGTACTAAAACAAACATAGTCATGTAAACACGTGCGCACGTGATTGCCAACACTTTTGTGTGTACTGAGAGCACCCTGCTGTTCACTCTCTGCTCTGTGGGAGCAGTCATGAAGGCACACAAATCCCTCTGAGATTAAATGAGATGAGGACGGCTAACCGAAGGAGGGACCAAAGGCGGGCTAGACACCAGGCAGAGAGGAGCAGAAGAGAGAAATGAGGAATGATGCAAGAGGCACAACTTACAGGCAAAAAAGTGGAAGAGAAGAAAATGAAAGAAGTGAAATCAGATGGAGAAAAAGGCAGGATGAGTTGTGCCAGGCAACTGGCACTCGAGCACTGCATTCTTTTTGGATCTATGGTACCCAAACGCTCCCTGGACGCTGAAAATAATGCTTTCGCTTCACTATCTCTGACACACAGACCACGAGCACCCACATACCTTCCAGTGTTTGTATGTGTCTGTGTGTAAATAGAGACCATAAAAAAAACAAATCCTAATCTAAAGCCAGCTAAATCCTTCTGCACATGTGCATCGCTATTATAAACCTCACCATGGTTCAGCTCCACGTCTACCAAGTCAGTTGCCTTTAGCACATCACAAAGTGTAGAGACAGAGCTGTCTGTAGTAGATAAATGCTGCGCTTCAGCAGCCCTGAAGGGCCTTTTAAGATGTGAAAAAACATGCTCTGTGCATAGAATCACATATTTCCTGTGCCCATATGCATTTAAAAAAACACACACAAGTACACATGCCATATTGCTGAAGATAAATGGAGGCAGGGAGACAACTGTGAGACAGCAGGATAGCTTGCGGGGGAAAACGGAAACATCACGGAAAAAACACAACAACCTCCTCCAATGAATCAACACATAGTAACAACAGCAGGGCAACGCCGCAGTCACACAAAGACCGCACGGTGACTTATTGTTGCCGTTTACCTTTTTGTGCGTCGAAACATGTTGCTCGCAGCGGAAGGATGTGTTGGCAGATGAACATGAGAGCGGGTGAGCCTTCACACGTACACGCACACAAACACACACATGCACAGAGGCAGTCAAGAAGCTGCAATTACGCTCCACGCTGGCATGTCAGCTCTCTCCGGCTACTTAAATACACACACACACGCTGTCTGATGGCTCGCCGTGACTCTGCACACATGAGGGGTGCCTTCAGGAGTGCGTGCACGAGAAATGAAGGAAGATCCGGAGATGTCAGCTGTGTAACAGACGCGGAAGAGGAGATTTTTAACGGAGAGGAGAGGAGAGACGGGGGGGAGAAGAGGCAGACAGAGGGAACAGACTGCTGAGCATCCCTGTCAGGAGGAGAGCGGATCGGGTTGTGGAGCTGTGCTCTCAAAGGTATCGTGCCAAGCCAGGAAGTGTGCAGCGACAGAGTGAAGGGGGGAGGGGGGCAAAGAGAGAGAGAGAGAGGGAGGGAGGGAGAGGGAAAGAGCAAACGCCAGAATATGAAAAAGAGGAACAAAAATATGAGGGAATGGTGGAACGAGGGAGCATCGACTAATATGAATGCCAAAACAGAGACAGAATGACATGAGTCAACAGGGTCCTTTATAGAAGTGCTGACATCGCAACCAGGAAATAGGATGCTATTATTTTAAATAATTCCTATTCACAAGAAATACTAAGAGACACTTCCTGAGTGAATTGACAGGACTGTAAAAACTATCCAGCTACCCCTCATTTCATATCGTCAGAAAATAAAAATTCATCTCAAAGTGGAAATATAAATAAAAACACAATAAATGTGGCAAAAACATCACAAATGCGCCTGTCACTAAAGTGGTTAAAGAGACTATTAAATATAAAATAGTCTCATTATCTTACTGCACCGGCTCACTGCTAACCTTGAATTTGAGGCTTTGTTCAAACCTTGAATGATTCTTAAGCCTGTACTAAATGTTAGACGTTTGTGGGCATCAATAGATTGGATTAAGTCCCCAAAGCTGTAAATTCAGGGTCAAGATTCAGAGCCCCACTTTCGTTCTAAAATAAGCTTTGTCTCTCAGGTTTTTTGTTTCCAAAAATTTCCCCTTACAAGGACAGGACAGACAATTGGTAAATGCAACCAATGTCCAAAGGAAATACTATGGAGAGTATTCAAAAATCCTGCAGAATTACTGAGCTAAGCCATTTACTGAGATCGGAAGAAAGTGTGGCCGCTTCCAATCAAAACATAAAGAAGGGGTAGGTCAACAGTTCTGCAGGTCTGTATGATAAAGTAGTTCCGTTAATTTTCTTTTGGCATTCACATGTTCCCACCCACACAGTAATAAAAATCATTGACAGTTCATTAGCTTTAGTTGTTTTATGTTAACATAAAAAAAACAACTCGACTGGCCCAGTTGGCATCTATCAAGCATCTTTTTTCAGTCTCACTGGCACTTGTTTGCTGAATATCAGATGTGTATTCATCTGCAGCCCCTTGTACAGTAGATGGAAGAGATTAAGAAACTATTCATTTTTCTTATTTAAAAAAAACTTTCCTAGCTTATTGTAAAATATACCAACACAATTAGCTCTAGATGACTTTTCAAAGATAGCTTCAGAGGTAACAGAAATGCTTTGGGCTCTAAAATCAATAGTATAAGTATGAGCGCACTGACAGATGGACAAAGCTTTGATCTTGAGAATCTCTTAGATTTCATGGAACTGTGCCAGGCGTATTGTTGGACATGCTCACGGAGACGCACAGAAATGGTTCTATGATTTTTTTTTTTTATAAGGTGTGAGGTTCCAGACTGGATGAACTCTGCTGTGATCCATTTGTCCCACATATCAAAGGAGCTGCTCTGCAGAGCTCAGTCAAAAGAGCTGTCACTTTACTGGTACGTGCATGCATATGTGCATTTTCATCCGCTCTTTACTTTGAAACAAACCCACCAAATGTTAAAGCTGACATGAGGCGACAGTTGCACAGTAGTGCTGAGGGGAGTAATTCAATAATGGATGCCATCTCTAATGCGGGAGTCTGGATGGATAAAATATACATGGGAGAGAAGAGGCGAGCAGAGGGGGAGGAGGGAGAAGGGGGTGGTGATATCACTGGAACACAGCAGGAGGTCAGACGCAGGGATTAGGTGCATGATATATAGAAGAGTGGAGTGGTGGTTTTTGTGACAAATGGGAGAATTCAAGGCTTTTGTGAAGCTTATTTGACCTGTTCGAGGATCTATCTGACCTTAAATTAAGCGTGCTTCATTCTACAGTCACAAAGCTGCCACTTAATTATATCCACTGTGTAAGCCTGCTTCAAGAGAAGGATATGGGATAAAAAAATATATATATCAACCATGAAATCAAGAAGAGGAGGGGTGCACTGTTCCTTCATGTCAGGTCACATCTGCTGCCTCACACACAGGTCAAAGATGGAGTACAAAACAAAACACACTCCATTACTATTACACCATGCAGGGGACACACATGCGTCATTCACACAAAGTAAACACATACCCATTTGATAGGGAGAACGTGCAATTAACGTAACATATTTCAATTCTGTCTTTGAACAATTATGGAAACAATGCTTTCTCAAACGTCCACTGAAGAATTAGAAATTTATCGCCAAAAATTTACAAACAGGGCGCTGTAAGGTGAGCGCTATCTCGAGCAGAGAGTTTTGTTTATCTTGAATTTTGACAGCAACTAGTGCCATTATTTACAACATGAATATGACTTTTATTCCTTTTTCAATTAAATCTTGTAGCATAGTTTTAAAAAGGTAGGATTGTTTGGTAAATCTGTGCCTATGCGGATTCACCCATTTTCCTTTCTAACTTTCCCCTCCCTTGCATGCTACAGAAAACACATGCTTGGTGACAAATACATGAACCTTTTGGACTAATTTTATTACTTTTTTTAAGATGCCAAAACACACACTGAGCTGTCACCTTCACAAATGAACTCACTTTGCCCATAAGCTATCATTTTACTTGATTATATAGCTGTAAAAAGACAATCACAACGGGCTTTGTCTGTAGTGATTTATTCAGCTGTTGTCATGGTAAAAGATTTTAATATGCCAGTTGACTTGCAGTCTTAATGGGCCTTATTGTAGTCATTTTTAAGGCTCATTCTGTCAGATCATTCGGAATTCAACGGAATATTGAAGTTGTTAAAAAAATTCACTCGAATTTCAGTTGTGGTACAACATATATGAGTCTAAATTAATTAGCTTTAGTGCTTCTCTGAAGAAGACATTAACAAATTAGTGGGTAGACAAGCACATTGAAAGAAAATTAAAGTTAATTAAAATCTCATTTTATACAGGGAGTGAAGAGCACATCTCTCATTTAAAAATACCATGCACATGCACATCTCAATGGGCGATAACAGTCAGTGTGATAAATATACTCATGACAGTGACTCCCGCAGGAGGGAAGGGGGAAACTAAAAACCAAAAGACGAAAAGACAACAGCAAGGACAGAAATGTTTCACGAACTTCAATGCTCAGAAGGAAAGTGCTAAATTATCCAAACTTTGTGGAAAGCATACCACCCTACATTCTCAAAAGAAAAACTTCAAACAGCATTTTGAGCACATTTGAGATACTCTTTAAAGGTCTGCCTGATGCTTGGAATGCTTCAGCACTCTGCTTTAGCTGCGGTACAAACATTTAAAATAAAAACAACAGGACTTTGCAAACAACTCACAATTTATTACATAGCCTAAAGAGTAAACGCCAAAAATGAATGAGTGATGAAAAAGTGCCATACTTTATAGAGTTTTAAAATTGTCAATGTTGCTATAACCACATTGCAGACATACTGTCAATTCTCTCAATTTGCACTCTTTTCTTTTTCTTTTCTATTCCTTTCTTTCTTACTTGTCTTTTGTTTTTATCTTTCTTATCTTTTTTAGTCTGATAATCTAATGTTTATGTACAACTCCCTGGTTTGCCTTACAAAAAAGGGACCTTTTTTAATCAAATTCAACTATTTCAGCACCATGGACAGAGACTCACGTTTAGTTTCATGCATTGTCTTCACAATCAACCTGCCAGGGTTCTGAAATTTCACATCCACATGTCACATGTTGGAGCTTTTAATCAGTCCCCCCCCCCCCCCCCCCCCAGGATCACTTCAAAATAGCACATACAAGGTTTCAGGTCAAGTTATTAAAAGTAATCCGTTTGTGTGGATGAATTCAGTAGTAAATCTCTCTCCCATCGAGAAGTCGGTCATTATTTATGAAATTGCCAAAGAATGCTAAAATGTGCCATTAACTGTTGAAAATTGGATTTAGCTGCCACAAATAGTTTCATATATTGGCACCATTAGAGCTTCAATGGAGCTTGATATGTTGTCGTACTTAGAAGTTCGATTTCCATTCTTTCTTCTAAAAATTGGCAGCATAATAAAATACTGAGCTTGCTCTAAATCTGACTAAATTAGCTCTAAAAAATCCTGAATAATCTCTGAATTTAATAATATTTCTTATTTACTTTTTTTTTTTTTATGCTTGGACTCAACAAGGGAACTAGTTGTCTAGAGCCAATAGTATGTGTATTTTCCCCCCAATGATTTCTGCTTGTACTAAATTCAGAATAAGATTACATAAAACTAAAACAACAACAAGGTCAACATGCAATTGCTTTTATGCTTTTTAACTGTTGTGTTAAAAACAGATAAAAGATGCAGTTCTCTGGATGATGCCTTATATAGAATAAGGGGCAAATTATATGTTAGTCATAGTTTGCTACAAGATCAGTGGTTTAAGTGAAGCGCTTCACATTTTGCTCTGCTTTGTTCTCCTCTCTCAAGCTTCTGCCCTCGCCAATCCATACACGGCATGGAGGTGACAGCAGCTCTCCTGCTGGCGAGCGTCATTGCACAGCTCACTGGTGCAACAGATTGGCCAGCAGAGAAGCCCAGCGACTAAAAAGACTCATACAAGGCTGAAAGCATGCTGAAGTATAAATGCAGGTCTACAACTGCACAAAAACTCCTATTGATCATGACCTCCTACGACAAAGCTGGACAGCTTCCAGGTTTTTGAAGAACCCCTTTTTTCTCTCCATCTACAGCCTTTGGTTCAGATACTGTAAGCCTTGATTCTATTACACATATTCCAGTCAAGGTCTCTCATAGTAGAAAATGCGAATACAAATAACTGTTTGCAGGTCATTTATTCTGTATATTTATTTGAAAATAGTTTAAATATAAATTAGAGAATAATAATGTATAATAAATAAGTAATATAAATATATATTACTTATTCAAACTGAGAATTTAGATCGTGCCTAAGAAACATTAACATAATTAGGAGACAGCCTGGAACAAGGTATAGCATCCTGTGAATGATTTTAAGTATAGATAGTTTTCTACTCTGAGAACAACATTGTAGGGGATTGGAATCATCAAAAGAATCCAACATGTAGCAAAATCCAATTTTATCGTTGGATGGATTTGGAACAACAACAAAATACAGAAAAAAGTCCACCTCATCTCACGCCAGATGTGTAGAAAGGAACTGGAAAATTGTCACTTTCAAGATGCTTATTTCAGCAAGACATTGTCAAACCACATTCTGCATGTAGCAAAAAAGAATGACTCCATCATAAAAAAGGGGAAGTTTCAATTATATGATGAGGGGCTGAAATCTTTACTTGATTATTATTAACCTACAACTGAGAATACTTTTAAAGAAGTGATACAACACAATACTAAACAAGTCCCAGCACAACTAACCAACACACACTGCTGCCCTGAAACTGAAAATATGCATGTAAATATTCTCTCTGTGTCCCTAATATACATATAGATAGGAAAATTGAGTGTAAGTAAGGATTAACTTACCTGCTACTTTTCCGGGGCAGAGGTAGGTCCTTCTGGTAAGAAAGACAAAGCAGGAGACAGAAATTAAAAAAGGGGGAAAGAAACAGCAAACAGATCAGGTCATTTTTTTCTGCAATTCATGAGCAAATTTTAAAAAAGGCTTCGTTGACCAGCTGTTTATTTAAAGACTGAAGCAGATCAGCATTAATGTAGTTTCACTTTCACCACTACTCTTCCCTGGACGGAACCAAATGGTTGTGTATCAGTTGGTCAATATGATATTTTATGCATGTCTGCTTCTTTCAAAGTAACTTTTTAACTTGGTTTTTAAAGTTTATCTTTGTAGCTCAAAAGAACGCTTAGCATGTAACATTTTGTGCATTTTAACTAATTAATCCCACTCACTTATTTTGCCAGCATCAAACCTCAAATGTGCACTTGGTGTTGAAAGATTGTCTAACACTAAAGAATTTTGTTTTGAATTGTGTTAATGAAGCCCTTTACCTACATTTTCAGGTGCCCAGTGAATAAAGGCTAAAGGCCTCACCATAGCAGGCCTTATGTGATTCCTAAACTGTGAACTGCTTGACTTTCTCCTGTTGAGGATCCCATCTTGAAAACTCTTTTTAACATGTGTAAAATGATTTTAAAAAATGATTAATTTTTCTGTACTTTATAGGAGCATAATAGATAACAAATCATAGAAAGGATTTCAGTTAGATTAATTTCCTCTTTTACTTAATCGTGTTGTCTTCACAATTGTCTGTCCTTGTCTTGTGTGAGGAGAAGGAGTTTGAAAACTGATCCCTCACAGACTTCTGATCTTCTGGAACAATCAGGTTGAGTGGAGCAAAAGTCAATATAAAAATTGTTGCTGCTATATTTATGACAATGGGAGACAACAGCAAAGACTATGATGTGATTAGGATGTCCTGCAATACATCTGCTTTGCTGCTTGTTGTCCATTTATTGCCAATTTAAATCCATTTAACTTTCAGTCTAGGTAAGATCAGGTAACGGTCAGATTCTATTGTCAGCCTGCCAGGCTTTACTTGTCAGGCTATTTTCTACTACTCATTGACTTAGACCAAAAGATGTTATCAATAAGGGATTATTCTTTTTTGGCTTTATGACGCACTGACATGTCAGTGAGTATAAATCAATCTGAATGATTAACAACAACAAAAGGATCACAAAAGCAAAAATGAGACATTTCCTCCCTTCTTTCTCTCAGCCTGTTTGTACATCGAGCAGACAATAAAAAACTAAACATATGCAAGCTGATGAAACCTGTTTTGACAATTGACAAGTCTCAAAATACTCCAACACCATCCAAAATTGTTGTGACTGCATGGGTTCAGGACCACTTCTACCCTGAGGGAGCACAGTTTGTCAAAAATACAGGTTGACAAATGCCAAAATGTCTACAATGGTCTGAGATCAACGTATAATGTAACATTTGGCAATATTAAGCAATACCGAAATCAGTCTAACTAATCCCTTGTCATGTCAATGATTTTTTAAAAAGAGAACGAAAGCCATAAAACACTGAACAAATTGAGACACCATCAGAAGATGCTTTTTATCTATACATAAACTGGGAGTGTCTTGGAATAATCACAAGATGGATGTGACAAACTACCTTTGGAATCTCTGACAGATTTCCACTTTTTTTATTTACTCACTTACAAACAATGGATTTTATCCACTCACTTAAGCCATCTTTTTTATCTCTTTTATGTGTACCTATTCATTTATCTGTTGTTTAAAAGTGCAGTTGATGTGATTACTTGAGAAGAAGTAGCCACCTATAAAATCGTTTTCTAAATTTAGCAGTTATGTACTTGCAAAAAAGAATCTCCATGGACACAACATACCCTCACAACTTTATATATGTGGCACATTTGGTGCATAAGCAGACATACTATGAAAGACATCCTTTTGAGCACTAAAATGTTTAAGACAAAATAGAAGATAGGCAGAATACATATATTCTAAAAAAATTGGCATTGATTGGAACCATTCAGAGTGTTATAAGCAAATAGTCCAAAAAGCTATTTCTGTGTTATAATGTTGTATTAGTGGCCCTGGCAAAATTGAGTCATACCATTTTTGAGCTGGCATTTTCTGGTGAAAGAGTTATGCAATGTGCAGACAGCACAAAATTACATCTTGTACACAATTTCATATTTCTGAAAGAAAAAGTTATGGGTATGTCAGTCCTGACCAGTGGACATATTTTGATACCAGACATAAGATAATGACCCCATGACATTGCATACAAAAATATGTATTTAACACTGATGGGACAAAATAACACCTGAAACATTTCATGGTGTGATATTTCCCATGCCAAATCCTCTTTTGCTCATACGAAACCTTTTTTTTTTTTTGTACTTGAAAGCCTGAAATACATATATTGCTGTTTGTTATGAAATAAGATGGATAAGATAGCATGAAATATCTTTGGTTTAAATCTTGCACTGAAATAAGAGAAGATACAATACTTGAAGAAATCAGTCAAGAAATCACCCACGTTTTTTCTGATTTAGGGTTTCGGGTGATACTTTTGAGAGACCTTTGGGTGCCTATCGTTTAAATAAATAAGGGATATGTCTTCCCATATTTTTTTACAGCTGTCATTGTACAAAAATAACCACGCCTGCAGAGGTAGAACATGCAAACTCTACACAGAAAGTCCCCCACCTGAGACTCAGACCAGGAACCCTTTTTGTTACGAATGTGAGGCAACTAATTTCCTTCCACACCAGCTTTATCCATTTCGGGATCATGGAATTGCTACTACATAATACAGCCTGTATTTCAAATTGGAAGATTTCATACTAGGACGCTCAAAATGGATACATAAATAAATAATAAATGTCTCACTGCGCAAATACTGTAATATAATAATCACTTATTACACCCAGTAAACCCAAAGTTGATTTTTATTTTTTTATTTTAATTTAATTTAATCTAATTTTCTTTTAATGATTTTTAAAAACTGCATTGAGATGATTGCCCCCTTTTTTGGTGCAGGTAGGATAAAAATGAAGCAACACCTTTTTGAATAGCATGTCAACAATATGTAAAATGTGCTACATTACATATTGAGTTTCAAAAGATGACATCACTCTCCTGTTTGTGTATTTATCAAAATCTTTTAGTCAAGCTGTGACAATCTCCACGGTCTGTATGTTATGGCATTTATCGTCATGTAACTCTCACATATGGAAATATATGACACATCTTTCCTGTCCTCTCAACCCCCAGCTGATGAGGCAGATGGTCTCCTTTCCTGAATCTGGTTCTACTGGAGTTTTTTTCCAGTTAGGCAGGATACTTTTTTTCTTCCTATTATTGCCTTTTACACATTTAGAACTGGTAACTAATTCAAATAGATGTCCCTACAGTCTTAGTTATGTGATGGTTTATGGATTTGTCATGAATGGTAAAGGATAAAGAAGCCGAAATATACTGACTAGCCAGACGGATGTAGGGAGGTAGAGTGAAAACTTAATAGAGATAGCTGAGGAATAACAAGAATCAGTAAAGAGAAACCAGTTAAACGAAAACAAATCAAAATGAAAGAAACGAAGAATAATCAACTAAGAAAAACACCAGAAAACAGGGAAGCCAACACAAGCACAAAATATTAAAAATACCAACTGCACTTCCATAACTGGAAAAATGAAATCAAAGTCTTCAACAAAACAAACATCCACAAAATCCAGAACTGGTGTTTATTTTGGCACTGTATGAATTTCACATATTCATAGTGGCATAAAGATTTTGGTCATAATTGGCTTGAATTGGACTTTATCCTTTAAGGCTCTTGATAAGACATATTTGGCTCTATGAATTCAAGTGAACTGGACTGAAATGCTAAATCAAACATATCAGATGCTGCAGTATGTTCAAATCAAAGGACAGCCGCCACCTTTTTTTTCAATGAGTGAGATCATCCATCATAGTGGGCTTATTCTGGGATACTACATCATCAAGATGAAGTACGATTGGCCAGGGTGACTCACAGAGAGCCCCAAAGGAGTTTTGCGTGTATGTGTATGTGGGTGTATGTGGGTGTATGAGATGATAAGGATGGCTAATGGATAAAACCCCCAACACCTGATCCCTCTCACTCTCTGCTCAATACGGAGCTTGTGTACATACTGCTGCCACGTTACTGGTAATTTCATCATTTCCCAGAGCCACATTTTTCAAATTGGGTTTCCGGGGGCCTTTCTGTGTGGAGTTTGCATGTTCTCCCCGTGTCTGTGAGGGTTCCCTGCGGGCACGCTGACTTCCTCTCACCGTCCAAAAAAATGCATGTTAAGTTAATTGATGACTCTAAATTTCCCATAGGAGTGAATCTAAGCGTGTGTGCTCGTTCTTCTCTATGTGGCCCATATGTGGCAACCTGTCCAGGGCGTATCCTGCCACTCGCCCAGTGACAGCTGGGACAGGCCCATTGCGACACAATAAAGAATAAGCAGTGTAGACAATAGTTTTTCAAATTCAGTGGATCAAAATTATATACAAAATGTCTACATTTGATTCCACTCTTTGCTTTAAAACCTGACCCTTTGGATGCAAAATACAGCAGGGTGGGTGATACTGGGAATTATGGTCTAAACTCTGTAAAGAAATTCACGTAAAGTCCTGCACTTTTCCTAAATAATCTGCTACAAGAGTGTCAGTCTCATCCTGATAATGTTGATCTATTGCCGATACTCACATTTGTATCGATCAAAACACCTCTAAAATAAAGCTATGTAGACATAAACAAAGAAAAACTTCACCAGTTTAATTGCATGTCCAAATAGTCAAAAGGTATGGGAAAAATAGTCCTATTGTTAATTCCATTCTTAATGAAAATTGTGTTCTGTATATCTAAAACCTTCTAAAAGATTTCCACAAAAAAAAAATAGAATGACAATACATTCTTACTCCTAACTTGTCACATTCAGGCACTTTAAAGGCAAAAGCTTCCCTTTGGTGGAGCTTTTCAAAGCACAGGAACCTGATCTAACACCACATCTTGTTGGGCATCCTTTTAATTAAGATCAGTCGGCGCATAAGTAACACAAAAGGGTGCAAACACCATTCTGCTGTATTCATTAACTATAAGCACAATTATCCTCACCAAGACGTGTAGCAAGGGGAGGAGGACAGTTACAGGCTCTGTAAACAAAGAACTGAAACTGCAGTTTGGATAAGACAGCAAATCTAACCACCAGGGTTCAAACATCGTAAAATCTGGTCCTGACAAATACAAGATCCAACTGAACTACCACTAACATTAGTAATGATTTTCAGAAGACGCGTGTGTTGCTATGTGACAGTGTAATAACAACATCGCACTGGCTTGGTTCAGGACCATTTCTTCTTGTTGATCATTAAGGCCTATTTTCCATCCTCATGGTTACACATACTAAAAACAATAATGGGCCGTTACACACTCACACCCAAACATAACCCTTTGCACATTTAACCTTTAATCTCAGGGCCACAGCTAACTGCACATTGCTGCCATTTTTTCATAGCTACAGGACATTTCAAAGCTTGCTGAAATATTAGAAGACAGCCTGAGTTGGGAGGACAGCACTTTTTTTTGTTTTTCGTGGCTTTCTCCCTGTGTATATTTACCCAAAGATGAAACAAAAGCCAACTGAAAACCAAAGAAATGAAAAAATGTTAAAATGCCACTGCTCTGAGCGAGTCACAAGGCTTCTGTTCTGCTTCCGCTGCCAAACTGACAACAGACTGCAAAGCAAATGTCACGCAGTGTGCTCCACCGTTTTAATAGTTGTGAAAGCCTTCAAATTCCACTAGGCAGCCTTGAATTCAGAAATCTGTGTGCAGAGGTCTTAATAAAATGTGACATTACAAACTAACCCTTATTACTCTTTTGTCAGAATGAACAGACTCTGCAAGTAAGCAGTTCTTAAGTATCGTACCTATTCCTATACCTAATCCTACTCCTACATATTTTTACATATTCTCACAGTATTTTTTATATGTACTTCTACACATACTCTTACATATCTGCTTTGCAGATTCAGTTTGACATTAAATTTGGGGCTTTAAAGTTTTATGTTCTAGGCCATGTGGGTCATCTATTTTAAGCTATTGTGAAACATAAGTCCAGCCCAGACCTGCAGCTTTGATCTACACTTTGTGTTCCTAGTTCAAAATCTACTCTTTCTGAATAAGAAAAATGAGATCAGAAGGACTTGGTGAGGCAGAAAAAAAGGAGTGGGCATGGCAGTGAGTAACAGGAATTGGCAAAAAAGAACTGGATCTTCTGCAGTGATCACACTCTCATTCCTTGTGCTTAGCATATTGGAAATGGGCTCGCTGCCCAGAACAAAATATTGGACAAATCATGCTGCTCCAAGTGTGGATGAGGCACACAGCACCACTTTGTGTGAGTAGATGAGCATATGTGTTAAGAGTAAGTATACTCCACGCAAACCTAAAACTGTCCATGAAGACATGATCATCTTCACTTGAGATGAAAAAGACTTACATTAGTGACACACAGTCTCCCACGAAACAAGACCTGGCAAAAGTTCAATGAAACTGAGCCAAGGATCAGAGTGCAATCGTCTGATCTACTTTCTCTCTTTAAGCACTTTAACCAGTGTATGACTTTCATCCAGAGCCACATAATATGAGAGTCAAACTAAACTGATTCAGACAGAAAACAAAGTTGTATGACAGCAGGGGGACGCTTCAAACATTGGTTTAATTTCCGTGGGTGGATGCCTCACACACCAGAGCAGCTCCACACTTCGCACCATCAGGATTAATGCCCCCTCAGGCTTAAATCAAATGTGAAATAGGATTTCATTAACTTCCCTTCGGTGTTAAAGACATTTATCACTTTATCATCATAAGCTAATTTAAATCAGTAAAATTTGGTCAAAAAGCAAATTTTTTTTCAATTATGACATAATGTTAGAGAGCTATTGGTACTGGACCTTGAAAACTCCAGTTGATCCTTGATTCACTGTGGTTTGCAAAAATGTAGATAAAAGGAAATAAATGGAAAATGTCTCGTCGGACAATTTCTCACAATTTCACATTGCTTCGGCCCGACAAGTCCTCCAAAATGTTAAGAACAACAGACAACAACATTATCTAAACCAATGTTTTCACAGTCTAGACATTAATTTCAGAAACCTCCACATCCAAGATGCATCACAGTTAAAGTGATTTATCATACTAACCATACATAAGCTTTAAAAGGTTTAGTTAGATGTAAGAAAAAATATTTAGAATAGGTCTTAATGACTACTTTATGGGAATTGAGGGAAATAACTAAATGGTTATTGTTACCAACGACCACACATACCTGCTGGCTGCAGGCTGAAAAAAGGGGAAATAAACAGGAAATTCATATAGTAAAGGGGACATCTTATGTGTTTTAATAAAGGTTGGGTTCATTGGGCATATATTTGGCTGTATAAGGAAAAAACAAAACACCTAACTTCAAGGTGTAATTATGCTGCATCCGCTGTACCCCTGGAGTTCTAAAATATTGCTTTTTTGACTCCTTATGCAGGGCAAATTCTTATGGGTTGCTATATTATTCTGTCTGTGGTGTGGTCTTAGTTCAACACACGATTTGCTGCAAAAACGAAAATGAGGGCTGTGATTTTTCTCTTTATTTTTACTGTAGTCAAGTAGAAAAGTATCTTGGCATGAAACTGATAGCCAAGTATTTATCCCTTGATTCAGAAGAGGTAGCATGAATTTGGTTTTCTGTGTGCTAGTATGAGCTTCAAGGGTTACGGAGTAATACTGATCCAAAAAAATGTTAGCTCTTACATTAGACAGCACTAGGTTATAGTCACTCCATGATCTAAAACCAGAAACTCCTAATATATATTTGAAAATACAAGTTCTAAAATGACCATTAAAAGCTGCCTCTCTGTGGCCTTTTGACCCAGACATGCAATGATCATTTCATTAAGACTTCAGAATCAAAACTTGAAATGTTTCTTTCCAACTCAAATGTCTCATCAGTCCATCTGTTTACACACAACTCCACTTACTGTTACAGATTGTGATCATTCCATAATAGCAGAGTGTCTCTGGGATTTTGTTTTCACCATAGCACTTTGCTGGATCAATAATATAAAATAGTGCGAGGTAAGTCGTCTTTGCACAAAGCTCCCGTCCTCTCGTTCAATTAAAGGGAGCAGAGATGGGCTGGCAAACAGAAGTCCTGGAAGTGTTTCAGAAAACAGCCAAAGATGTGAGTTATCTGACAATAGTCACCACCTCAGGGTTTTTTTAAACTTGTTCTTCCATGAAAAAATACTTCACATTATAGTTTCATAATGGTATTAATAAGAATACAAAGGAAAAAACAAACTGTTGTTCCTAAATGGAGTTATTGTATGATACTTTGTGGCCCTTTCCTTGCCTGCTCTCTCTCTAGCGTGAGAGCAGACACGGGCAGTAAAGAGATGCACATATTATAATAGCCACTTAAATGGAGTCTCCTGTAACCCACAGCTGCTGCCTACTTTCAATTTATGCTGCCCCCACCCATCCCCCTGCCCTCAAGCTTTTTCAGATTGTCCTGCTGCTGGTGGTCGGGCTTCCTCCCTAAGGGCACCAAGGGCTGTTAGGCCACCATTAGTCCTGCTAATGGGCCTGACAACTGCACCACATCCTCAGCATTTGGACATTCCCTGTCTGAGATATCGATATCGACCACTTTAGCGAAAATGGAGAGCACGGCCAGGGGGTTAGAGTCAATTACATATGTACATCCAGGCATGAATGTCGAATGCACACACTGAAACAAATGTATACAAGAAGATAAGTGTAGCAGGGGCACAAATAAGTGGTGGCACAACATGTACTTTTAAATTACAGGAGGAAATTCTGGTCAAGTTTAAACTGCTTATCTTTTATTTACTTCAAGAGACAAAGTCACTAAGTTGGACTAAATTTCATTCCAGTCTGGTTTAGCGAGGCCTGGTAATCATTCATGAGAAATCTACATCACATTGATTTCCAGGCTGCAAGTTGTTAATAATGTTAAAGGTCAGTCTGCTGATGCAAAGCATTGAGTCATTATTGTACAAACTCAAGTATTCTAAGGATGTGCCAGAGCAGTGGCATGTAAAGATCAAAATGGCTGCAATGTTTGCTGCTGATTTCTTGTGGAGATTTTCCCGCCAGCCCCCTGGTAAAATCTCTGGAACATCAAATTCACACAAATGTGTCTGCAAGTATTTTGGAGCATCGGTGAGTGTGAATGAGTATGTGGGACTCCGGTGTCCATCCTCCCTGAAATAGGAGTCAAATCACTCCTGCTTATGTACTTTCAGCTAGACTCAGATCATCGGTGTACATCTTACAACATTTTATCAAGACGTATTCAATCACATACAAGCATTCAACACATTTCTATGTGGACACTTTACTCCACCTGCAAGGACCTGCACAGGGTGACACACTGAGTTCAGCAAAGGTTATTTCCACAGTTTAGCAATGGGACAACGTCTGTTAAATTCATATATTATAAATAAGAAATGTGATTTTACTTTCAGGAGGAGGCAGAGATGGATTAACAGACTGTGGCTGCAGAAGTGCAGCCCAGTTTAAAAGGAAAACACGGAAAATTTGCAAAGTCTGCAATTGTGCTGATAAACAAGATGTGCATTTTAGTCCTCTGCTCAATTTAAAATGAATGTATTTTCATGAAATGTTTAATTTGCGTGTCCACCTTGTATATATACAGCTGAGAAGATTTGACTCAGTAGGCAGTATTCTAGGAAAAAAATCATTTTAATGTAATATAGTATTCAAGAGTAATGGTGATTTCCTCACTTTAATCTTGTACTTTTCAATGGCTAATATGTTGCAATATTTGAGTTTTTCAACTAATATACTATCATATATTAGTAAGAACTCAAATGATTTAGCCATGTTATTAATAACAGGGTAGTTCTCATTTTATTATTGCTTGCTACAGTTGAATGTCTTATAAGCTGCAAGGTTTCAGTTTTATACCTAGTTTATCTGTCAGCATAACCTAAATGCGCATTACAAGTACAGTATATTGTTTCAATATATGACACTTTTGATTAAATATTTTTTTATGCATTAAAAAACACATAATCTTGAGAGTGAAACTCTTTGTATGAGGGTACTGATAAAAGTACTTATTCTAAATTATAGAAAATAAGTTGCAAATTTAAACATGGAAAAAGATAACAGAAGCCAGGCTCGATTAAGTACAGATGAGTGACTATTAATTTATCTTTGACAATGGAAGACAGATATTTATTTATTTGTTCGTTTGTTTGTTTATTTATAAATAATTATTTTATTGTCATCATTCTTACCTGCAGCCTCCGTCTTCGGATGATCCCAGAATCATCCATGGCGCGTGCCCGGTGTTACACCTGTTGGCAGGTAGGGTGGCTCCAGATGGCCAGTCTCGGGCCAACTCTCGCGTGACTTTCACCGAACCAGCACGCTTGGCAATTTACCATCACATCAAATCACTCCGCAGGGTGTCACACCATCATCAGCCGTGGAAGACGACGTAAAGGGATCCCATAGTTTTCTGGAGACCAACGTGTTGCTGTCAGAGCCCGACAGGCCTATATTGTCAATAACAAGCAGATAGAGAGCTATAGCACTGTTTTCCCCTTGGTTTAAAAACAAAAATAAGAATAAATGAACAAATAAAACTCACCAGAATTCACCCAGAGCGGGAAAAGTAGCGCTCCTGCATTGGACCCCAGCAGACCTCCCCTGCTGTCCAGTAAGGGCCACTGACAGGGCCCCTCTGAGGTAGTAACTGTTGAATAAGCGGGGGGGGGGGTTGTAGGTTGAGATCAGACTGTTTTTCGCATGAACTCAAATCCAACTGCGAGATAGCGGAGAAAAACACCCAGAGCCCAGAACACCAGGCTTTACTTATCACCGCACAGATTAGAACGAGCAAACAAGTTGGGAGAGATTCTCACCTCCGGACACCCACTGAATAGCGTGGAGTCCCACGCAAAAAAAAACAATTACTCAATATTGTTTGTTGTGCGGTGTGTTTTCTGGGAGCCGAAATTAACTCAACCAGACGCGGTCATCCTCTGAAATTAGACAAGCGCATCTTAACGATCCTCAGGTTGACGCACAGCTAGAGTCCTCTACATGTTACAAACGTCCCTCAAACAGCCAGACCTCATTCAGAGAAGCGCTCCGGAGACACCGGGGCGCGCATGTGGACAGAGTGGTGGCTTTCGCGCACGACCGACGCACGTTAATCTACAAACCCCCCCCCCGTTATATGTCACACTCACGCTGTCAGAGCATCTGTGCATTTAAAAAAGAAAAGAAAAAGGCACGACCGGTGAGAATATGTTGGTCCATCCAGCGAGAAAACACGTCCAACGCGCAAACAGATACACAATCACACGCATGGGCGACGCAAAGCCTCGCGTTTATCGTCTCTGACGTGGGTCTGTCCCTCCTGTCAGATGCTCAATGTGTCCAATTGGGTGTTCATGGGTGGAATAAGGCTTTTTCTGGTTGAAATTGATCCGCGGCTGCCACACAAGCATCGCTCCATCCTGGGTTTTCTGCCACCCACTTCCTACTACCAAATGACGTTTAACCCGTCAACGACCGGAATACACGTGCGAGATGTGGTGGAGGATGCCTCTGCTCTTCATTACGATGTGATGAAGAGTATCACAAAATATATACGATATTGATCTGATTTGCTTAAGGGGTTGTGAGAGATAAGACGCCACTGAGAATGATAACGATTCATACCTCACGGCATATTAATTCAGTTTCTAAAACATGTGATATTTTTTTAACGGCTCCTGCAATGCTGTGACGCGACTGGTTTGGTCCAATCCCGTTCCTTTAGATATAGTGTAATTCTAATGAGCCAGAAAGTCAACATTTATAGACACCTTCAGTGACAGTCGGAAACCTCTACACATTTTCTTGTCATTTATATAGGCTTATTGAGGAGTATTATCCAGGGTTCCTTTAAAGACAATTCAAATCTCCTATTTGGATATTGGGTCCTTTTTGATCAGTTCCCTATCAAGATGATCTCACACTGCTTCAGTAATGCTGAGCTTCACTTCTTGTGCCATTAGGCAAACCTCACCCTTTTACTTTAAGTATGGCTATACGGCTCCACAATACCAGCTCATTACTCAGATACACTTTCAAATGCTGTTCATCTGCTATAGATATTTTGCCTGTTATTCTCTTTACCCTCAATTCCTTCCCTATGCAGAGATTTGAGCAAATAGCGTTTTGGGAATACATTTGTTGCCACAGAAAATCTCTCTTACACAGGTGAAAATGTGCTATCTTTTGCATTTTTCATAGAAGAAGATAAGACAAAAATGCTTGCATGCAGTAAGTTGTCTCTTTTTTATGCCAAATTATTTATAGGTCAGCATTAAGTGGCTAAACAAACCGAAAACATCTCCATCTTGTACCCTCAGATACAAGGGCTGCATTGAAAATTTTCAAAAATAAAAAAAGAAGTTAAGAAACCATCCGAAACCTGAAGTCCTTTCCGAAGTCTTCTACATCAAAGCTTCACAGCAAAAAGTAGAGAGTTAAAATTTCAGGGTTAGACGTGTCAGAGTTAATTTTAACTCATTAAGTGTTTTTTTAACATTTAGCGATTTAAATGAAGTCCAGTGTTGGAGTTATTTCGCAGAGTTGATTGCATTGGTGTTGAATCAACTCTGCTGGGAGGAAAATAAGCTCCTCCCCTCCGTTTCAGAGTCTTCGTTTGATTTCAATCTGAACACGGCTCCATTTTGTTAATCTCCTGTTCTACACGGTAAGTGTCCAATTTACTAAATTTTTTGTCCAGCACTATTACATTGACAGAGTGAGTGACTTGACTTCTTCTTCTAATTACCACATAATTGAAAGGCAGCTGAATATGTCCATTTTGCAACAATTTTACACAATGTGTTAGCAATTAGCCCACGTGGTAGCTAGTAGCACTTACACCTGATATTATCATGGTAATTCTTACAAAACATATTTTGTCGGACCATATACTAAAATATACTTATATTTTTTGCCGTTTAAAATGATAATTTTGGCCTTATGAATGTAAGAGGTAATGACTATTAGCTTCCATGGAACATCAACGAGCCGAAGTCACGCGCCACAAATAGCCGAGGAACGTTACAGCGAGGTGAACGTTTGACCTATACCTTATTTTGCTTTGTCTAGGTTTATCCCATGCTTAAATAAAATGCTGATCCATGTAAAGTATGGTGACCTGCAAAAGTACGTGAAGTTGGAGGAGGTCGAAGGGCTGTTTGACTTTAATCAGTTTCATGAGAAAGGTTTGTTATTTATCAAACATCTGTGTAGGGCATGGGCATTATTCTTTTCGATGTATGTCTATTTCACACACATTTTACACATTTGTGGTTAGTAAAAAGAGTAACCCATTGTATTTTCATTAATATGTTTCATATTAATCGCATGATCAATATCAAGTAACTGTTAGTTTAAAAAATCCAGCTAATTACAGAATTAGGCTCTAAATCTTGCCTTGTTTTTTCAGTCATTGAACGATTTTGCCTGCCACCTGATGGCAAAGTGAGATACAAAGATGCAACAGATACTGAAGTTGACGAAGAAATATTCAGTGACCTCCTTAGACAAGGCAATGTGGTACTGACAGTTTTCTGCTATGATGGTGAGATACCAAAGCAAATTAAATCAACTGTTATACAGATTTTACCAAAGAATGTCACTGATGTCTATTGTCTCTCTTCAGAGTTCTCAGAATGGTCATCTGCTTCTGAGTCCGACTCGAGCTTCAACTCAAATGCATCAACATCAACCATACTATTGGATGAGATGCCACACAAGAAGCAAAAAACTGAGAATCCTAATAACTCAGTGTCTGCTAAGAATGTAACAATATTTTTTGTCTGCCTCTAAATTCTGTTTTGTATGCCCAGACATGTTTTGTCATATTTTGTTAATCTGCATATTGCATATTTTCCTGTTTTTCCTGTTTTTCCTGTATTTATTTATTTATTATTATTAATTCATTTTATAGCTGGTTGAAGGTGTCCTACAAACCAAGTCTGGTGGTGAAGAAATTCTGCAGGAGTATGAAACTACAGAAACCTTAACTGATGCCACAAGAAGACAAATGGTGAACATACTGGTGGCTGACATGATTGATAAACATGGGTATGTTTGTTTTTACAATGTTTAATTTATGTAGGTATAATAATTGGAGAAAATGTTTAATCACCTATTTAAAATCTGCTGTTAGGCACCTCCCCACTAAAGCAATCAGAGAGAAGTATGCCTTTGGAATAGTGACACTCTTCCCATCCCTCAAGGATCCATACACCAAAAAAGGCTATGTAATGTTTTTTTTTGTTTGTTTGTTTCTACAATCAAACATGCTCTTTTATTTTATGACTCAAAACTGATTTTACATTTAATTTTTGTTCTCTTCTTTTTCTTACTTTTTAGGAGCACTTTTATGATGCAGCAAGCAGCACTGGATACATTTCATGGCGTCTTAAAACGGTCCTAAGGAAGATTCGAAGAGGATCTCTTGTGCCACTAAGCAGCACCAATTACACTTCATCTGGCGGCCCAAATATACAGAGAACTGTGATTGTTGAAAAACAACTTGATGGGAATGCCTGTCAGGAGGCCATATCTCTGCTTAACCACACCACAGACAGGTCCGTGATCTTTCAGAAGATGAGAGAGACTTTTGAGTACCGTCACAAGCTTATTAAAGATGCCAGTGGAAGAAATGATATTCTGGCAACGTTCAAGAGGTTCCTGGACACAAAAGGATTGGTAAGTGTTCAAGTGAGTTGTGAAAGTCTTTAAATGTGGATTTTTACCTTCTTATAATGATTTGATTTCTACATGTTATTAAAGATTGATCAAGACTTCAGTGTTCTGTTCAGTGAAGAAACCTCATCCAGACTGCTGCAGAAGTGGGATGTGATCTTCAAACCAAATGTCATCAAGGAGGCTAAGCGTTTAACTTCTACACCTGAGTTGAGAAGTTTGGTGCAATCAGCGGAAAGTCTTCATAGCGATGACCTCGCCAACACATCTAGTAAGTACCTAGATATATCTGAAGATAGTTGACTGTTCAGAGTACTCATAAAGTTCTGATATTATATCTGAAAACTTTTATAAATTTGTCTTCAGGCTATGACCAAGAAATGGCCTCGCTGTTACTTCTCTTACATCTCCTTCCACCGCAACCAGGAGGACAGAAGTCTCCAAAAATCAGTGCAAGTGATGCAGTTGAGAGACTTGTTGTCTTTCATAAGGTAATTTAAATTTAAAATATGCCAAATTATTTGTCTATTTCCTTTTATAGACATGTATAAATACAGATGTTTGAATGACAGCTTTGAAGATGTCTGGGCATACTTAAATTTATTTTTTATGTAACATGTATCGTAAAGCTATATGTTTTGTTTCTTATGTTTGGTGTATATCTTTTTCATTTTAGTCATGCTGCAGTTTAGAGGAGCATCTCCGGGGTCAATGGGGTCTGCAGCCATACCTCCTTGCTGTTGGGCGTCAGAAAAGCAAGATTGACAGCTTCTACATCGTCATGGATAAGTGCCTCATCCCATGCCAGACAAATGGTTCTCTTGGAGCATTCGATGAGCTTTTCAAAGCACATTTTGTGTTTAATGTCTCTTATGATGCTGCATTGATGAATTTCTACACATTTCTGCAGACAACAGTGTATAACATTGACGTGGGCAAAATTAAAGAATCGCCCAGAGTTAGGGACATGAGAGCAAGGCTGCTAAACCAGTCCCTTGTGCTCTCTTGTGAGTAAGTCAGGCTACAAAATGTTGACCTGTTTTATGTGTCAAAAACTGTATCCAAGCAGCCAGAAGTTGGTCTCACATTTAAGACTTGAACATAGTTATTGTCCTGGACCAAAATTCAAATTGTTATGTTCTCAGCATGGCTGCAGGCATCAGTTTCTGACATACACGGGTTTTCGAAAGCATCTTAATAATGTTCATAGCAATGTTCAGCAAATTTCACAAAGTTCAGCTATTCCAAGTTCTTCATCTTGTAATACAGTTGTGACATGTCAAACAGATGTTTTGGATGACCAGTTAACCCCTTTAAATCAGTGCTGTTCCTCTGATCCTTCTCATGAGAGCACCTCCTCACAGATTTCTAAAGATCAAACTAAAGAGATGTGTGCATCTATAGTGGCTAAATTACAAGGCAGTGGAATCTCTGGCAGTCTAGTGTCGTCAATTGTGGGGGATTTAGAAGAGCTAACAAACAAGATTCACTTAAAAGCAAAGGAAACCGCTATATCTGCATTACCCAAAAGTGATCCCAATATTTCTGTGATAAATGAGTCATTTGAACAATTTGAAAACCCATTCTCAAACCTAAATACAGAATGGAAGCGAAACAAATATTTCAATCTTAAATGGGGTGTTGTTGAGCCCGTGGAGATAACACTGGGAGTAAGATATGATAGTAGGCTGAATCAGAAATCTGGTACATATGATCAGGTACCTGTGAAGGATACGTTTGTATATGTGCCGATATTGGAAACATTGCAGTTCATGTGCAGAAATCAAAACATTTGTACTATAATTAAGAAAGATTATGGATCAGAGAAAAACACTTACACAGACTTTTCTGACGGAAGCTATTATAAAACACATCCTTTGTTTTCAATAAAAAAAGCTGCATTACAAATTCAAATATTTTATGACGATTTTGAACCAGCCAATCCCCTGGGCTCAAAACATGGAATTCACAAAATTGGCTGTCTCTACTTTGTTCTAAGAAACCTGCCTCCTAAATTTAATTCAGCTTTAATGAATATTCATTTGATATCGCTATTTCATGCACAAGATCTTCACAAATATGGTTTTGATTCTATTCTGGAGCCATTAATGAAAGATCTAAAAAATCTGGAAAGCCAAGGCCTTAGTCTTCCATTTTGCGATGAACCAGTATATGGCACAATATCCCAAATCACCGGAGATAATTTAGGGATGCACACAATTCTTGGTTTTAATGAATCTTTTAGTAGTCACTACTTTTGTAGACTTTGTTTAATTGAAAAAAGTGACTGTCAAACTGTATTCAGTGAGGATGATCCTAAGATAGTACTTAGAGAAAAGACACATTTTGAAATGCTTTATAAATCTCTTAAAGAAAACCCACAGCTAAAGTCTTTGTATGGTTTGAAGAAAAATTCTTCACTGAATTCATTGAGTTATTTTCATGTTTCCAACAATTATTCTTTTGATATAATGCACGATCTTCTTGAGGGGGTTGCTCAGTATGAGATCAAATTACTTTTTGAATATCTTACTCAAAACTTCATATCACAACAAGATTTACTTTCCAGGATTTATAGTTTTGATTATGGGTATTTAGAAAGAAAGAACCGTCCCACAAAAATTATTTTGGAGAGTGCTGGAAATAGTATAGGTTTGAATTCTGTTCAGACATTGTGTCTTGTCAAAAACATTCCACTTTTGTTTGGGGACATCATTCCTACAGGAGATAAAAACTGGTACTTGTTACTGTTGTTACTAGAAATAATGAACATTGTCTTTTCTCCTATTCTCACTATGGGTATGACGATATATTTGAAGCATTTGATTGTTGAACACCATAGACTCTTTAAGTTCCTATATCCACATCGAAATTTGATACCTAAGCATCATTTTATGATCCACTATCCATCTTCCATTAGGAAAATAGGTCCATTGTTACATATGTGGTCTATGAGGTTTGAGGCTAAACACAAAATGTTTAAAGAATATTTTAAAAACTTTAAAAATATAACCAAATCACTTGCGAAAAAGCATCAGATGGCCATAGCTTATCATTGGGAAACAATAAGTATTAAAGAAAATGAGCATGGGCCACTCAAACCATTTTCACTTAAAGATGAAGATGTGGTGAACAAAGAAATGCTTCAAATGATTTCATCAGGAGATGTTTTTTCAACCAGCTGGGTTAGAGTTGAGGGTGTTGAATACAGACCAGGACTTGCTGTTTGCAGCACAATTCAAGATGAGATGCCAGTATTTTGTCAGATAAGTGATGTACTTTTAGTTGACAATACCTTTCTTTTGTTATCTAAACAGCTATTCACAGAAACATTTGATGATCATCATCATGCTTTCAGGATTGTTCAAAGTGAAGAAAGGCATTTAGTAAAAATCCCTGAACTTAAATTTCATAAGCCTTTTGATATTCAAAACTCTTATGGCGTTTCTAATGAATGTTTGTTCATTGTACCACAATTTAAAATGTTGGAAACACAGCTGCAAAAATAAAGTGTTCAAAATTGATTTACTTGTGTCAATTTTTTTTCTTAATAATTATAATTAATCATAAAGTAAAATTTTTTGGAGTAAATAACACTTGAAAGTGTTAAATCAACACTAACAAAGTGGTAAATTTTTGTTCTTGGATCAGTGTTATCCATTATATCCCACAGTGTTAAATGAACCCTGTTTTGTGAGTTAAATAAGTAACTCTGATAAAGTGTTAAAATTTTAACTATATTGAAAGTGTTAATTTAACTCAGAAAGAGTGTGGACTATATAAACACTGAAAAAGTGTTAAAATCAAATCTGTGGGAGTTAAATTAACACTGGACTTTTTGCTGTGTTGATTTAATAGTCAGAGCAATCTGCCAACATGCTTCAGCATCCCAACAAAAACAATGCATCAAGCGGGATGCATTATTCAGCTAGCACACCTGTCACACAGGAGGTTCACTGCCACGTAACATTTCACAGCTCCTCGCCCTTCGGTTGCCATCAGCCCTGATCCCCATGCTTATGCATGAACACTGGAATGGGAATTTCCACCAGACTGCACCTTTTGCGCTTGTTGACGGATCAACTGCAGCTGTTTTTCCGTTTGTCTAATATTCATATCTCCTGAACCCTCCTGGCCCCGCAGAGTCTGTAAAGATATGGATGAATTGTCAATAGAAGCAACGAACAATCAGCCCTGAGGGGAAAATCACTGACTACAGCAAAGCATTTAAGGGGTAAAGTCCATCGCTGTTGTCATGCAACGTGTCTGAATGATTCTCTACTGTTAAACATTTTTCACACGCAGGATGGCAAAAACAAAAAGCGAAAAGAGAAATGTCGGTCAAAGGTGGCAAGGAGGGTGGAGAAAAATATGTTGCCGACCAGTCGACTGTTTCAGCTCCAGCTGCAGGGTAGAGGGAGATGAGAGGGAGGCTGAGTGGCTTTTAGCAAGGAAAACTTAATGATCCCCATCGTACTGTGGGATTCACTCCTGACAAGGTCCACCATCATCATCCCAACATAAGTCTCCCTCTTAACACATAATGAGGAAAAACTCACTCATCTGAAGTATCACTCCTTTTATTATTATTTTTTCCCCAAAAAAAGGTGTAGTTTAATGCTATTTTCAATGTGAACAAATCTACTGAGAAATTGTTAAGTTATTGTACTAGTTTCCTGAAGAAGGTGGAAAGAGAAAATATATTGACCACATCCTGTCTGAGGCATTTTTATTCCTAATTTTTTATCTTTATGTCAACAGAGACTGGCTCAGATGAGCAAAAGGCTGACAGGTCATGATGTTTTCTTCTGATTTCCAAGCAAACATCCCTTTATTTAGGATGACATGCAAGGTATTTCCCTGAGGGCTATGTACTTTTTTAATGAAAAAACTAAAACTAAAGAAAAAAACATTTAAAAAAGATGGGAGCCAGTGGTACTTGATTGGATAACTTTGTTCTTCTAATAACTTTAGAATGAATGTTCACAACATCTTACTATCATCCATGACTTTTTAAAAAGTTATGGTGTCAGTGTTTTAATCAATTGAATTTGTACACTAATTTTTAGTTGGTTTCAGTTTATTTTAAGGAGATTTTCTGGAATTTTTAGAATAAAAAAATTAAAGATCAAGAATTCTGTCACATTAAAATGGGGGCATAAATCATCTTTCATACTTTTATATTGTTTCTTACTATTAAAATTTGAATTATCTAATGGAGTGCTGGCCTGTACCTCCCCCACATGTCATAACAGAATAATACAATAGGTAACACTGTTAAATTGAATAATAAGCCCCTCTGAAATTTGGCCTCCACTCTTTTATGAGTAAAATCTTGGTAGTATTCAATATGAATACTCTTTAGATGTGTACCTTTATTCCTATGTCAAGAATTTGCTTATATAGAAAGCATACTGGAAAATGCTTTGACATAAAAAAAAAGGTTTTTAGTTGCTCTTTGCATATTATGTAGTCCTATTGGCTTCATCAAGTCGTGATCCACAGCTCTCGCTGGAGTGGTTCACAGCCGAGTGTGAAACGGCTGGGATGAGCATCAGCGCCTCCAAGTCCAAGACGATGGTCTCTCTTGGGAAAAGGGTAGAGTGCCTCCTCCAGGTCAGGGGGGATGTCCTTCCCCAAGTGGAGGAGTTCCTTGGGGTCTTGTTCGAAAATGGGGGTAAGGAGCGGGAGATTGACAGGTGGATTGGTGCGGCGTCTGCAGTAATGGATCCGGATGGATGGATGGATGGATGGATGGATGGATGGATGGATGGATGGATGGATGGATGGATGGATGGATGGATGGA
>CAJRST010016668.1:6619620-6677021 GCA_907169785.1 Menidia menidia | reverse complement strand
GGATGGATGGATGGATGGATGGATGGATGGATGGATGGATGGATGGAATTTAACTGTATTTAACTGAATTTAACTGAACCAAACAGAATTAATTTTGACCCATCACCCATTTAAAAAGAACAACAACATATTTAGCATTTCCTGAAGACAAAGCACGAAAACATGTTGTCCTACAATAACAAATCTTTTCAGCTCATTTTAATAAGAAAAAACACTGAAAATCCCACCAAAGGCTGTGCTCAGGAATGTATTAGAAGAAACACAGTACCCTTCTTACATACAAAATATCATTTCCAATTTTACAGGCTCAAGCCTTGATTAGCTCCATGCTGATCTAATGGTGAGCAACTGACAGAAAGGGGTAAAAAAAAAGGAACAACAAGGCCAAAAATGAGCATCAGATGTCAGCAGGTGAAATATTGTGTTTTACAGGGTGACCCAGTTACCAGCCAGTCTGACTCATCCACCACATTTAGCTTGTCTTGGTGTTTCTTATTAATATTAAATAGTGAATGAAAGGGCATAAATTTTACATCTTTTTGTTCATTAAGAGCAGTCAGATTTGGGGAGTGGAGGACGCGTCAGTGCACAGTTTTAACCGTGAAGGACCCTGTCCAACTGCCATCTGCAAAAGCTCTGAAAATGATGTCATCCTTTTTTTTTTTTCCAAGGGAATGCCCAAGGGAAGGTTACACGGGGTCAGCTTTCTGCTGCCTAAAACTTTGAATGGTTGGCATTTTGAAATACGTCTGCTGCTTGTTCCGTCCCATTTTTTCATTTCCCCTTTCTGGTAGCCCTGTCCCATAAGAGCCACGTCAGCTAGTATCTCCTCACAGCAACTGCCTCCCTTCTGCATTCAAATCTGCAGTGTGTGTGTGTTTGTGCATACAGATGCAAACTGCAACTTACACATTAGAGGGAGTGAGAGTCTCTACGCCAAAGCAGCAAAAATATAAACACAGAGGCAGGGTAACCAAGCATCCCACTGGCTCATTGAATTTCGATCATAAAGCCTGATAATTAGTTTAAAGTTAAATGTTTCCGGTTGGTAGATCTATTGTTAAAGAAATGTCAGAGCCCAAAGCCTTTTAGACTAAACCAATTTAAAAAACATTTAATTCTGTGTAAAATGTTGAATATTAATATGATAAAGCATATCTGATGTTGGCATTCTAGTATTAATCATATCATGAAAAATATATTAGCTCATCTAGAATTTAACAGCAAAAAAACATGAAATACTGATATTTCACATTTTAGAACCATTTAAAATAACAGCAGTGGCCCTGTTTGAAAACTAAAAGCATTCGTTGGAAAAGGAAAACTCCTAAATTCAAGAAATAGCAATCAGCATGAGACAGCAGCAGCATGCTTGGTGATTAATTAGTTTAATTAATTAGCGACTAATGAGAAATAGAAGGAAAAACTAAAAGCAGGGAACTGTTTGGTCACATAGGAGTCGATGCCCTCGAATCTGTCTTGGCAGGGCAGAATTATATTCCTCACAGTTTTGTGATTGCTCTTATTTTGTCTGTAGGATAACTCATCGATCTAGCACTGATTTGCAATCTTTTCGGAGTTGGGTTGTTACATGGTTTGAAACATTTCAAACCAGCCTTTAGGATGTTTTTATTCAACCTTTAAGTAAGGTAGGTAATCTTGCCTTTGGTTTGGATTTAATTCAGATTGTCATGCCATTTGCTATACTGTTTATTCAGTGGAGGGTTGTAAGTGGGCCAAAGCCTATCCAGCTGTCATTGGACAAAAGGTGGGGTACAGTCCACATGGGGCCACACAGAGATGAACAACCACATACATCTCCACTCACAATCTAAAAGTTGCATTTTTGTCACATTTCAAGTTGTGAGGAAGCATGTAGGATATCCTTTCTATCATTACAATTTCAAGTAATTTGATTTTAATGAAATTCGCTCCACTACCTTTAGCTTACCGAATGCTATCTTCTAACTTATTATCATAAGGGGAATGCATTTGTAAAGCTAGGGGAGATATCTTAGTGTGGCAAATTCAATGGTGGAGAGTAATTTAGAATTAAACAATTTTTTTCGCTAATAGTTCTCTGTGAATAGAAAGCTCTAGCACCTCCTTCCAGTAGCTTGGAATGTAAAGAAAAACAAATTAATATGTGTACAAGGTAACAAAAAGTACAATGCTGTCGGAATAGAGTCTCACACCCAACATAACACCTTTACCCTTTACACCAGAATTAAAATAAAATATTAATGATAAAAATGTAGGAAAAAACTATTTAACTTTATTAGTAGTACATGTATTTGTAAAACTAGAAGGACAGGTGAGAATATTATGCCATTAAAAAGACGGCCAAATACTACAGAGATATACAGTATATAAATACATATTGCTTCAGTCTATATATTGCTTCAGTCTTTGACATACATTATCCATATCAAACATATGGAAACTAAATCAGGTCAAGCACAGGTGAAATAATGAATAAATGATGTATGAGTTCCATCTAGTGTAAAGGGATAAGGAATTGCTAAAAATGGATGTAATGCTATCATTATAAATGATAAAAATCCCACATATGGTGTTCTAATAAAGATTAGACAGAATGTCCACTTATCATAGTTTCCTGCTGCGCTTTTGCCACAATATGAAATATTTACAAAATAATCATATATGAGTCATTAGCAGGACTTAACAAGCCGCTTTTTTTAAAAAAAAGTAGCCCTCTAATATCTCCTCTAGCCTTTTCAACTCCTCTTACTGTTTCATTCCCCCTCCATGTCCCACAAATCTACTTCCTTTAGGCCTTTCCGTAAGATCCCACCTCCTCATTCGCTCTAGCCCTGTCAGTCTGGAAGTGGGTCACAGTCTACAGCTGTGCTAAAAGCTTTGCCTGGAAAGAAGAGTCTGTCTAAATAAAACACTATACGATCAGCCGTCTCAGGGGTGAACCATTAAATGCATAACCTCACAAAGATAGAGTCAATCAGTTCAAGATGATCTGAGGATAATGTAACATTTTAAAGAGCATCTGGAGGCTCAAATGTTATATCAGATTATATCAGAGCACAATGCACAAAATAGATCTTCAAATGCAGATACGTTTCAGTTTTGTTAAAACCCAAAGTTCTCCTGGATTACTTTTCTTCTAGTGCCATCTGGAGGCCATGGTTGTTTTTTCTCAACCCGTAAAACAGCCTGAAGTCTATACAGAAATGTCTCGGGGTGCTAGAGGGAGTTGTGGTAGGGATCCAAGCAATTTGATATATTTTACACAAGACTACAAAAGGTGAAGAAGAAGCTGGATACACAACTACAAACTAAACTGTGGAAACAAAACCAGAATTCTGAAACTAAGGTGAACAAAGAACCAAGGAAACCAGAGAATGAAGAAGGTGGAACGAAAGGGCACTGGGAGGGAAAAACAGGGAAGGAACATGAACATGTGGAAAACCAGGAACATCTGAAGGAAATGAATGAAGGAAGCTGAGACACAGGGAAACACAGGAAACCAAGATAGACACCAAAATAAGACACAGGAAATACACATAAGACCAATGAAAAAACTATAAAACAAGTAAAAAACAAAGTTCATGACAAGCAGACTATGAACCATCACACATTCCAGGGGTTTGACCAACATGATTCAGAATTCAGAATGATTAGAAAAGACATTTTCCCAAGGCACAAGCATGCTATCTTAGTTTTATAGCTTCATTAGTCATGAAGCAGTGAGCATTGGTTTTTTACTGTCTGGTCTCCCATGATATCCCATAACATGAATTACCAAACCTTACTTTTGTCAGTTTTTTTTAATTAAACTCACAACACTATGCTGCCCTGTTCTTCACTTCATCGGCAAAATATGGAGAAAATGTGTTCAAAGTGATTTGTTCTGAATGCAAGAAAAACTGCTCTTCACCAGTGACATATTTACATATTATAATTGGCTAAACTGAATTTCTAGGCCACATGAAAATACTTTACTGGTGGAGCAACCAAGCATGATCATGCATGCCGTTCATACAGCGTACCAAGCTGCTGTGATCATACAGGAATTTGCAGAGCAATTTAAAAAATGTTTTAACCATGTCCTGTTCAGCATTATGGCAGCAGAACTGAAATCTGAGTATGTGCTATGTTGAAACACATTTTCTTTGCCACGGGAGGCTTAATGAGTGAGAAGCCCACCATGATTATCCAATGCCGCTTTATTTATGTAACAAAGCATTACAATTTATTGACCTCGGAATCTATTTAGCAAGGCTAAATCTCCTCAGCTCTTTGTCTTTGTCTTTGTCGCATCCAGGATAAGATGTCTCCAAAGGTAAGACCTGAGAGCGTGACCTAACAGTTTCCATTAAAAATAGGCCACTTGCCTCTGTAACTTTGTAAAAACTGTAAGTACTCCAAGATTAAACGAGTAATGTGAATCAAATTTGAATTGTACATGTAATGATTGAAATTTTTCATTTACAATGGCCATACAGAAGAGCCAATATGTAACGTGAACAATGCCAACCCCTCTGCTACAGCTAAAAGTTAACACTGACTGTCTTTAAAACACAAGGGACAAGGGGAGGGAAATAATACCTGAACTACAGACTCAGTATATGGAAAACTCTTCCACGACATGCTCTGAAATTCGGTCAGGCCTCGTAATGTGATTCATCAGAAATAAATTCCATTTAAATCTAAGGCATGACATCCACTGTAAAGAGGCAGTGGGTAATGTGACTGCAGGTCACAATACTGAGCCACAGATTAAAAATCCTGAACTAATCCAAGTGCTGTGGGACTAGAATCATTATATAATGCTGCCAGTGCCATCCAGGAGATGGTTTGTGATGCAAATGAGATGACGACTGATCTGCTGAATTGTCATTTAGTGTTCTGGACAGAGCTAACATGAAAAGTCAAGTTACAGTTTTGGCTGTTGTGATAATAAATCCTTTGATGAGGTCAAGATAAAGGTAAAGAATTGTACAAAACCTTTGCAGTCTGATCCTTTAGAGAATTGGCACAGATAGTCTCGGATGGTGAACCCAAGCCTTGTCTGTCAGTGTCAGGTAGAATAAGTACAATCCTATTAGCAACTTCAAATGATTCATGACAAGAAACTGGGACTGTCTGTAACAAACACAGGGATTAGAAGTCTGCTGTCCCTGTGAGACCTGGGCCATGTGTGTGAGGACCTAAGAATGGTGCTGCAAACAGCACAAGCCACTACCAGTTGTTCAAACTGAGGTTTTTGTTCATTACTTCACATCCTAATATATCAATAAAGCTGAAAGTTTGCAAATATAACAGGTGTATGAAGTGCTGGAATAAGAATATATAAGATGTTTTCCATCAGCAGAGCTAGTTATACATGTCTGTTTACATTACCTATACAAAAGAAATCTTAAAGGTTGGTAACTAATTTTAAGATATATCTCTATCTATCTATATATATAAACTATCCTCTAAGCAGTATTTAATGATTTGTATAACTACTGCACCTGGTGCTATATATACTGTATCAAACCCAATTAAATTATGGAACTGCTCAATGCAGTTGCATGTCCACCATTTAAAAAAAAGATTTGCCATAAAGTCCTTCAAAAATTAATGTAATGATTTTTGTGTGTATGAGGTGTACATTTTTATATCCTAATTATTAAGATCTGTTTTATAAGACAGTTTGAAGCACACATTAAATCTGTATGAAGCCATGGGTTCACATTTTTTGTGGCTTATTTGTTAATCGTGCTAAAAGCATTGCAAATTTGACACACAAAAATCAGAGTTTTTAGTAAATATGGATGTTCTTGAGTGCTCGTTTGTTTTATTTTTAGAGAGAGTGAGCAGTCCGAGATGGCACTCAAGTCAATACATCTACATCATGTGTTCCATCACAAGTTTTTTTACCCCTGTTTTTCCATGATACAAAGCACCATCATGGAAATGAAAAAGCTGAATAAATTGAAATGATCTGCTTGACCTCACATCCCTTTCATAAGCTCTCACTGGGAGATTTGCTGTAATTTTGAACAATGCCCGTCATGCTTTCTGAGTTTTTTCATTTGCATTTACACAGCCTCATTTACACCTGCTGGAGGGCCAGGGATCAATAAAGATATAATTTATTTTGATTTCAACCTTTCCTGATGCAAATCACAACCGGTCATGATGCCTTCGTTATTTCAACGGCCCTCTTCATAGGGATTAACAGTGGAAAGTTTGCAAACTTCTGTGAATGGCCCATCTCGGTTCATTCATTAGGCAACATTGACAGGATGATCTAACAGACAGTCTTAATCTGAATTAGATCACCACTTTAGACCACAGCTATTTTAATCCCATTGACGCACTCGGAAGCCAGCCTCCTCAGAAGGCTAAGAAGATAAGCGTGGGTAATAAATGGACCTACTAAACACGGATTGTACATATCCATTCAGGACAGAGGGATCCAGACACCTTCTGCCAGGGCTGTGGCACACTTGTGATCGCCGGGTACAAGCCTCGTCTTCCGTGATTTGACATCCAGGCCCAATCCACAGCCATCAACCATGGAGCCTGCACCACAGACAGTGACTGCCAATGCAAACATGGACGCAATGAACTTCCCCAGGAGAGCCCTGCGAGCCCCCAGAGGAGCCTCATCTCACTTCGTAGGGACCTCCATCGTGATCCTGTCTTCGTTTGCCGTCTCCACTTTGGCCATGAACTGCGGGAAGAAGATCCAGGAGTCCAGGCAAAAACCCAACAGGGACTGACGTCGGTTTGGCTCTGAGAGCCGAGCTTCCTTTGTTTTCTATTAGTAGTTCAGTTTGATGCGTGTTATATTTCGTGCGAAGTGTCTTCAAGTTCTGATCAGGTGAAAGAGATGGAGGAGTCAGAGGAGGACCGACCCCCTCCGGGGACACGGGAGAGCTCAAGAAGGGAGAGAACAACTCCGACTTTTGGATAGGAATGTACCGTGTTGGCTTTACAGACTGTGGTGCGATATTTAAAAGAGAAAAATATGCAGATAAAACCTATCAAACCTCACACTCCTTTTACCTCACGTATGTTGTAATAGTCTTCATTGTAACATGTCAAACAAAAGGGAGGAAGTCGTGTCTGTGATCTAGTTATCAGTTATGGCTATTATGTGAACAGTGAGATATTTAAAAATAATTTTGGGTTCAATGTCTGCTTCTGTCAATGCTCTATATGACTACCCATCAGAATCCGTGGCAGAAATGGAACACGGCCTTCTTTAACACAGCTGAGCTTGACACCACATTGAAGTTTGTTTCAATCACAATCGTCACAATGTAAAACAATAGTGTACCGTCTCATATACTACAGTATCCACAGATGGCACGCCTCTCGCACTCTGCAACATTTAAGCTGAGCTCCTCTGTTAAAATCCCTTCAAGATTGCCTGTTTGGAAGTGTTTTTTACTATATTGTAGCATCAGAAATGTCATGTGAAAACCAAAGAAAAGAGCCAATTTGCAGCCGCAGTTTCTCATAGATGTTCAGTATGCTTTTTTTTTGGTAAATGAAATGTGTTGCTTATCATATGTAATTTATTTGGGGAGTTTACACCTTTACAAAAAACAATATTGAAAATCTTGTAAGTCACTTATGTTGCCACTAGAGGGCACTGTTGAAATAAAAGACTTGGAAACACTGAATGCTGTCCTTTCATGAGTATGCTGAGGATTTTTTTGTCTCTAAACGGCACTATGCAGAATATTTGCAGTGCAAAGGGGTCCCACGAGCGTCTTCAGAGGGCGTCGACACTCTTCAGCTTCCGCTCGGTGAAGAATCGGTGCGTCTGGTGGGGCGCGCTTTGGTCGCCGCCTCCAACTGCGGCGCTGAAGTAAGACAGCATGGACCTGTTGTTCTGCCGCTGCGCTGCCTTCTCCCCATCCTCTTCGTCATCGTCCCTGAGGACACATTCAACAAGAGAGTTTCTCACACGGCAGTTAGATAGAGCTCTTCTCCTGAGGTCAAATCATTATCACAGACATTAAGTGTGACCTGGAAATCAAAGGGACAATTCCGGCAAATGGAGGCGTTCTCGTGTACAGAGAGCAGCACTGTAATGCGCTTGTATAGTTCTCCTTTTCTATGATGGAGGGGGGGAAAAACATTTTGATGCCTGAAGAAAATTCATGAGAAGACAAATGTTTGAGCAAAGCAATGGAGAATCGCTAAGTTTAGACCATGTGGAATTTGGAATGGTCTTTTTCCATTGTTTTTTTGTTTTTTTTATTTTTATTAAATCAACCTGTATTTTTAAATTAATTGAGAGAGTTGTTAAAAAATATAGTCTAAAGACTGCTTACCAGTGGACAGTCACTGCTTTGCTATCCATCAGGGTTTGGGCAGTGCTCCAGCTAAATCGAACAAACTGAGGGTAACCAAACACAGGGTCGAGGTATTTCAGCAGCCATGCTTTAGTCTTGGGGTCTAGAAGAACAGAAATGAGCAGGTATAAGTGTCTCAGAGCAGACACTCAATGCATCTCATTCTTATATACATACACCCATCCGTTTTCTATACTGCTTATTCCCAACAGGGTCACTGGAGCATTTTCCATCTGACAATAGCTATAATTCTGTAACAATAGCATAAAAAATAAAGTAGCAAAACATCTGTGGATTTCTACTACCACTAGGGTATCCCGAGCCGTAATCTGTGTCCACTTCGCCCAGGTCTTCTGTAAAGTTCCAGCCTTTCACGACACGATCCCTGGCAACCTGAAAAACCAGCAGACAGCACCAGAAAATAATGGGTTTAAGATGGTGAAAGACAACATCCTGCAAAGGGAGAAAATAAGTGAAAGCACAAAAAATTAAGTCAACCACATAAATACTCGAAGGCTTCTTAGAACCAGGTAGTTTTATTTACCCAGAAAAATGTCAATGAATATGTAAATATCAACTAAACAGCAATGGAACAATTAAACAGCAATTAAAGAAAGTAGTTCCTAATAAGCTGCTCAGCACACTGCAAACAGAAGAGATTGAAATACTAGCTGATCAGACCAGTCGCACACAAAGAGGGAAACTGAATGCTAACATATAATCAAAATAAGAAGTTAATTTAACAGTTCTTCGAATTAGTAAGCAAGCAGAAGTTTAAGCAAAAACAAGTAGCTGAAAAGAAAAAGACAAATGTTAAAGTTCATCAATTCAATTAACTGAACATTGGTTATTGGTTAATAACGTCAGACACACAGTGACTAAATGACTAAATGAACCAGTGTATTTCAACAGTTAGAAAATAATGCATATAAAGAAAAAAATGACATATTTGTGCGCGAAATATGAACCTTAACTCAATATGTTAAAGTATTTGGGCACGGGTTTCGAGGCGCCATGGGTGTGAGACTGTCACAGCGCGCTAAAGTGAATCAGTGTGACTAACTACAGGCAGGAGGGCTGCTGGCGAGCAGCCAGCCTGGAAGCCTCTGCTGTGGACTCACCTCCACAGACCTACATATAGATATTGCTTATTGGCAAAAACAAGAAAATTGTTCCTCCATAAACTGAGTTTAAAAAATCATGTTTATATCTAAAAATTCCAAACTTTAGTGCCAAGATTGTCCTTTTTAACATTACACACGCTAAAACACTATCATGGAGCCATGACATGCTCAAGTACATGCAAAAGCCTCCTTTTTTCTAAAATGACCACTGTGTCTCGCTTGGCCCCTCACTTCCATCCTCTTTTCTTAACAGAAACCTGAAGGGTGTTTTATCTCCCACCACTGCTGTGAGAGTTGTGCTGTTTCTCCCTCAGTCTAAAAATATAATGTAATTCTGCGGTAATTCTGTTGAATAATATCTTGGTAGTAAACAATGTCAATACACAATCGACTTCATCATCCCCTTCCCAGCATGGGATCGGTTAATTCAAATGAAGACTCTTGATGCATTTATGGGAGAATAGCACAGAGATTAAGTTTGCAGTCGATTGCTAACCTTTGCACAGATACTGGCCGCGCTGACGATGGGGAAGAGGGAGTCAGCTTTTGGTCTGACAGTCACATCAATGCCCGGGAATCTCTGAGATAGTTTCTGCTCATACTTCTCTGCAGGGCCAACTGTGTCAACAAAAACCTGAAAGACACCACAGAGATGGAAATGGGCAGACAGCGGCGGGAGAGTGGGGTGAAGTGGAGAGGACAGAAGGTCAGTTAGTGTGGGGTGTAAGTCTGTCCTTCTGACAGAAAAATGATGAAATCACCAAATAAATTGAGACATTAATGATTAATTAGACATTCATAGTGTTTATTTTGGATAGAATGGGCTATACTTAAGTCCAATCAGTGAACATTTATATTCAACAGTTTGCTTACAAACCTCTTTTAGTTGAACTCCACTGTCCAAAGCATACTGTATGAGATCAATGGCTGTATCATGTGAAAGAGCGTTGAGGTTGTACTTTGTCCTTCAAGGGAATAACATTTTCAGTCAGTGCATGCAAATTAACACCAAAAGCCTGTGGATGTGAGTCAATGTGCATTACCTCTGTAACATGCTGGTAGAGATGGTGTTGGGGGAGAGTATCTGCAAGGCCCAGCCTACATAGCTTTTGGCTTCATCTAGTTTTTGGAAAAGGTTCTCTCGTTCTTCCTCTGACAGGGTCTTTGAATCTAACAAGATGCCAACAAATTACTGGAGATAGTATACATTTTGAAACACTTAAAAGGCACTTGGCAACATAAGAAAAGACTGAGGAGTGTGCTGAAGTTCAGTTTACTGATGTAGGCTTGAAACAACTTAAAATGTGCAAATACATCCCTGAAGCTGGTTTCCAGGCCTCATTGTTTCTGCTATTTTGTTAGCTTTTGGGGTTTTATATCAAGATGTGGTTGCTTTCTGCCAAAAGATCTGTCAACACTAATTACCTGCTACTTTCGAGTCCTTCAACTCCTCCTTTTTGGAAACTGGACAGAAACATATCCCATACACCATGGGCCCTATGTCACAAACAAAAGTACTGTTAACCTGAATAATCCATGGAAATGTAATCGTGCAGTTAAAATGGATCCAATGGTACAGCATACCGAGCACGGGCCCCCTGCCAGCCTCGTCTATACCAAGACAGCAGTCCTCCGTCCTGCAGACATCGGGGATCTGAGAGACCAGCCGGCAGCTGACTGAGTTATTAGCTTCAAACGGGCTGAGGTCCATGACTGCTGGCTAAAAGTCGAAGAAACTCTGTTTATCCTCCCCTATACAGAAATTAGACAGGTTAGATTCACTAATGTTGCACTAAAGTGTCACTGTAAAGTCGCAGCACTGTACGCCAAACGAGGATTATTTCAACAAATAGGATTCTTCAAATACACAAGACTGAGTATGAGATAAAATTCCTGGTTAATCTGCTTCGTAAAGAACTGCACTGCATTTTTTAAACTGCATTGCAAGTCTATTCTCACCTATTTGAACGCTGACACAACTTGCACCGCGGGTTTTGTTTACTTCCCTCTGCCGCTGCTGATTTGGCGCCCCGGATGTGACGTCGACAACTTCCGTTTGTTTGTTTGTTTAACCCTCCTGTTATGTTGCGGGTCAAATTGACCCGTTTTGAAGTTTGAAGATCTAGGAAAAATAGTTAAAAGTATTTTTTCAGTATGAAACTTCTTCTGCTTGCCTTAAATAGTGTCATCAACATATAATATGAAAATGGTTCATCTCACATATTTGCAACCACCCCCTGCATGATTATATCACATAGATACTGTTCGGGTCAATTTGACCCAGCAGTCAAACTGGAGGTAAAAGGGTGTCAGAAATGTCAGACTGTTTCTTTCTTTGCAACTGTGAGACATGCGTCACCCCAATCTCACACACACACACACATACACACATACACACACACACACACACATACACACACACACACACACACACACACAGAGGAGGATGTGTCTGAAGATGAAGACTATCTTGAGCTAAATTCTGATTCTAATGATTCTGATTTTGAACCAGATGAGGGAATTGCTATTCCTATTCCTCCAAGCATGACATTCATGTAAAAAAATGGTGAAATACAGTGGTCTTCATCCACAAATATGCGTCAGGCAAAACTGTCTGCAGAAAACATGATAAAGACAATGCCAGGGCCCAGTAAGATGGCAGTGACTCGTGTGACTGACATCAAGTCCGCTTTTGTGCTGGTCATGCTAGATTCAATACAGAAAATCATTCTGGAAATGACTAATCTTGAAGGGAGGCGTGTTTTTGGGGAATAGTGGAAGGAGCTGGACAAAACACATTTAGATGCGTATTTGGGGCTCCTCATCCTGACTGGGGTCTGTAAGTCGAAGGATGAATCGACAGCCAGTCTGTGGGATGCAGAAACAGGCAGGGCTATATTTCCAGCCACAATTTCTATGGAGACTTTACACATTTTTCCAGAGTAATCCGATTTGATAATCGAGAGATAAGGGCTGGTAGACGGGAGACAGACAAGCTGGCAGCTATTAGGACAGTGCGGGACAAGTGGGTAGAGCAACTTCCACTACTCTATAACCCAGGCCCTAATTTCACAGTGGATGAAAGGCTGGAGGCATTCAGAATTCGCTGCCCATTTAGGCTATACATGCCTTCCAAACCAGCTAAATATGGGCAGCATATGAAGCAAACACCAGCTATGCATTGAACATGCAGGTTTACACTGGAAAGCCGGTTGGAGGAGCCCCAGAGAAGAATCAGGGCACAAGGGCTGTGCTCAACATGGTACAGGGTCTCAGGGGACAGAACATAACCTGTCACAATTTTTTCACCAACTACAACTTAGGTCAGGAGCTTCTAAAGAGAAAGCTCACAATGGTCGGAACTGTCAGAAAGAACAGGGCTGAACTCCCTGCTGAGCTGCTGGTAATCAAGGACAAGGCCCCTCAATCTTAAATTAAGTTTCAATGTTGTGTAAAACTATTGTGTTTTATGTGTTGGTCTTTCAAAAGTAATAAAGTGGTGAAACATAAAAAAAAAGTTTGAACATGCAGGTTTAAAAAAAAAAAAACGAATGAACTATCATAATTGGATCATTACCTGTTAGAGGTAAGGAATACCATTGCACTAAATATTGATAGAATAGTTAGTAATGGAGTTTGTCATGAAATATTAACAATGCTTGTTAGGAATTTTTTGGTTTCAGACATCTTTTGGATAATTAAACATGCACCGGGTCAATTTGACCCGGGAGCAGCATTGCTGTTCCTAAAAAATGAACATAACAGGAGGGTTAACTTCTTCTTCGCTCAAAATTAAGATTCAACGTCGCCACCACTAGGGTCGGAGTTTTTCCATAAACTACGAAGTGTTATGCTTATGCACTCATTTATCCTGTAGCTGACACAGATTATTGAAAAAGCTTCCATGAAATACCTTGGCTAAAATTCCATAGAGGGATGGCATATTATAGAACACATCTGTTCAAGAGGATTCTTTTAGACCCACCACTTGACTCCATTGACTTCCACTCATGTCCCTTGAATCAATTAAAGAAAAAATGCTACAAAATTACATCTGTACTTCTCAAACCCATACATATCCTCATGTGCAATAAAAAACAACTTGGAAATTGCCAATTTCCCGAAGCACTTAAGAAGTGACCTTTTTGTGAGTTATGAAGCATCCCCAGGTTGTTAAAACTCTGGAATATGAATTGATCATTAATACCAAGAAGAACTAAAGCTGTTCTCATTATGGGTTTTAGCTGCTAGAATAAGGAGTTTTTGCTTGTTTGCACAAGTTTGAACCAATTTTAGTTTCGATAGTAAATTTGTGGTTGCATAGCAGGATTCTTATTTTCTGATAAGTAAATAATGAAAGGGCATCTTTCAGAAGTGAAGTTTCCCTATTAGAATAATATGTATAAATTACCAGTATTACAAGATAATATTGTGTTTATTTTAAGATATCTATAATAACATATTGTGTTAAAAACAGCTAACAAATCAGAGAGTAAGTTGGATGGAAATAAGACAAATAAAATAAAGATATATGCATTATTTGTGAAAAATCAATCCCCTTTGAAATACAATATCCACAAAAAGTTAATCCAATTTTCAGAGGTTTTCTTTAAAAATACCAAGGATGAAAAACATAAGCAACAATCTTCAAGAGGTAATTACTGTTGCTCATCATTCAGGAAGGCATTTTTGGAATAGAGTTAATTGTTTTACACCATTTTTACACAGTTACCAGTTGCCAACACAAGTTTGAACCATTTTATGCTCAGAGAAATAAAATCAAACAAAAATGTAGTCCTCCTCCATCAGTTAGCAAGTTCAATGTCTAAGTTCATAACAGTACCTTTTGAAACTTAACACATAATGCTTTTGATAAAAGTGTCCTCTGGACAGATGAAACCAAATTGGAGAAGTGAATATATACACCCCCATCATTGTCAGTATTTTCTATATTAACTGCTGTATATTTCAACATTGTCCATTTAAAAGGCATATTTTGCCCCTCTGTGTGTTTTTCAACAACCCTCCACCCTTTATATGAATCCTGAATAAAAACGGGTTTCTTTGAACAATAATTTATCATTTTTACTACTGTAAGTAGCATTCAAAATATGAGGCTCAAATAAAAAAACGAATTGAGATTTGCGCGAGAAAAATTACAACAAGTCTTCCTTCAGTTTGGGTTTGCCCTTATCTTGCTCAATCAAAGTCAGCTACCTCTCTTTACTGCAGTTCTAAGTTCTCATATCTATCATCCTCCAGTCTTCACTTTTTGTGGCTGAAATGGCTACAGTTTCTTGAACACTGTCTGCATCGTCCTCAACACAATGCCAGTTAGGAACTTGACATTTAAATTTTGGATGCCCTCTGCTTGGGTTCAATCTGCAGCCGAATGTGTGAGCCAGGGAGGGGCCATCAGGTAGAGAGGAGAAGAGAGGAGCGGGCAGAGTGGGAGGAAAGCCATGTACAAAAGTCCAAGTGTACACTAGTTACCAAGCTGAAATTGGCCTTGCCTCTGGCTCCTTACACCCTCCCCTTCTCCCTCCTTGTGTCTCTCTCTCTGAGTCAAAGGCTCTCTTTGTGTCACAGTAACACGCAGTCCCCAGCCGATTAAATGTTGGGAATTAGTAGTCAATTTTAGCCTACGCCACACACACAAACACACTAAACAGCTTAGGCTGGTGGAGCTCTGATTGTGTTGTTATTACAGTTCACACGTCAGCACCGTGTTTTTTGTTGTTTTTTCTCCCCTTTCACTTGCTCTCTGCTCCATGCCTTTTTTTTTCTGCACAGCTCCTGCTGCACTGAAAAAGTCTCACACAAGAACCTTTTTTTATAAATAAATTGATTTAATAGATGACAACAATAATATTTCAACATTGCTGTTCTTGTAAGGAAGCAAAAATACTCGAGTGAATGCATGGCAAACACTTTACAAAGCTATCCAGAATTATACAAAATGGAAGAAGCAAAGGTGGGACACACAATTATTACTTACATCAAAACAAACATATGGCAAAAGGGTCATTATAAAATGAAAAACATGTCTCATGTGATGGAGGTGGCCGTTATTCACATTGGTACGGACGGAGAGGGGCACATTGAATGCCGTGTTGGAGGAAACTAAAGATAAAGGCACGGTTGTGACCTACAGTGTTTGCACATGTGATTCTAATCCTAAAGAAGGACCAGGAGTTGACCAATTATCTAAAGTGATTTGGTTGGGACTTTGTAATTAAGGATTTTTAAGTCAATAAAAGGAAAATCAGAAAACTGTTCGGCACCTTAAAAAGCTAAAAGTATCACTAAGGTTAGGGGAAGAAAAGGGGGGTTGGGGGGGTACTCTGTGCTGAGATCCACCATCATTGTTCAGGAATCTGGGGTTGCACTTCTCCTTTACTATCATTAAAAAAAAATAGCGTTGAGGTAAATGTCCATGACTGACTGACAAGTTAAAATACATCTTTAAGAGCTCTCTTTCCCTCTCTTTTTCCTATTTTTTCCCCTTAAATGCTTCATGTTTAGTTCAATGAAGGAAGAACAGAGATACAGGTTGTGTTATCTACAGAGAAAGACAAATTTGCAGCTATCCTTTTCTGGCCATGGAAAACAACACTTGGTAACATCTGAAGTGAAAGAAAACTGACTTTTTCCCAATGCAGTGGTGCAGATGTACATGTGTAATATCAAGTCAGTCACAATAAAGTTACCCCCGTAGCATATCAACAAAGACAATAAACTTACTAAATCATATAAAATAACACAAATACATCAAATAATCCTTTAGTTTGGTTAATAGAATCTGATTATGACAGTCCAAACCCATCACCTCTGGATGTTATCAGTCAGCAGTTCATCATTTGTCCACTTCTTAGTGTCTCTTTCACTCAGCTACCTCTTGTGCTGTGTTCTCAACTCAAAGATTCATGATGGCACACGTTTGTTAGGCTTTTCAGGTTTTTGATTGGCTGTTGGGCCTACGACTCACTTTATTCTGCGTGAGTTTGTGGCTGTTTTATAACTGTGTTAGGTCCTGTGGGTGCATCTTTCATTATATTGGCTAAAAAAAGTAAAAACCTCTAATATGGCACGATCACACACGCACACACACACACATACATGCTTACAAACACAAGTACACATGATCACACGCTCTCATATTTGCACACACACACATATACAGAGATGCGCAAACACACACACACTTCCCATATTTCCCCCCTTGCTCAGCTGATCTGCCTCAGGGTCTCGTGAGTGTGGTGTAAACAGGCTGCTCCCAGTGTGTGGGGCTGTGTGAAGGGGCCACACTGGACGGGTCTCCTATGGTAGTGTACAGAGGCCTCTGTGTAGGGCCCATGTATGAAAAGGCTGAGTACAGCCCCGGGGCTTGGCCGGTGTGGGCGTAGTACGCCCCCGGGGCCTGGTGTTCTCCGTACTCGAACTGAGCCCTGGAGGCCAGCGAGGGGAAAGCCGAGCCGTAGTGAGGAAGGCTGAGCGGGGTGTAGGTAACGTGGGTGCCCGACGAGGGAGAGGACGAGGCCTCGGCGTAGTGGCTAGCAGACGCGGACTCGCTCTTGATCTGAGCCTTGGTGGGATCGGAGGAGGACGGGGAGGCCTGGGGCTGCTGCTGCTGCTGTTTGGAGAGCCAGGCCGAGTGCCCGCTGGCCGCTGCCAGGGCGTAGGCGTAAGAGGAGGCAGAGGAACCGGCCGGGGGGGCCCCGGCTCCGCTCTGAGGGTGACCGTTTGGAGGGAGGTACTGGTCGAACTCGTTGACGTCGAACGGCTCGATGTTGGACATCACCTCGTGGCTGATGTCTCCGATGTCCATGGTGCCAAAGTCGATGTGGGGTTTGGCCGTGGAGGACGAAGGACCGCCGGACGCCCCTTCAGCTCCCACACCCAGGGGTCCTCGGGACCCCCCTGATCCTCCGGCCGCTCCCGCTGCCCCGTCCCTCTTGGCATCCGACAACTTTGCAGACTGGAGCTCTGTCTTTGGGGTGGTGGGGGGCGTTGGTGGGCTGTGACCCTGACCTAAGAAGAAAGCAATATCGTTAACCTTTTTGTTTCCCCTTTGACATAACCCACGATTGAAAATAGCAGTTCAAAGAATTAATCATTTGGATTTTTTCCTGACTTGTTATGTATTTGAAACATGAAAACAGATTAAATTTCTATACCAAGATACGATGCCAAAACGATACCCACCTGCAGGATGGTGATGATGATGGTGGTGGTGCAGGTCACCCAGCGGAGACCCAGCCCCGCCATTGTGATCTAAGTGAAGGGCCTTGTAGTGAGATTGGGAGTGGCTGGCCTCTCCCTCGCCTTGACTGTCGGACTCACTGGAAGGCATCAGTTTACCGTTTTTGCGCCTCCGGGGCTGGTACTTGTACTCCGGGTAGTCCTTCTTGTGCTGTTTCCTTAGCCTCTCTGCCTCCTCAATGAATGGCCGCTTGTCGTTCTCGTTCAACAGCCTGGTGGAAAGAAAGAAAAGCGAAGAGTACATCGTTGTAAGAGTTATAGGCTTTCATATTAAGAATTAAGGCAATTTCAAGTTAGCTGCCTTAAAATTACAATGCGTTAAATATTGTGCGCAAAAGCAGCGATAAATCACTTATTTGCTTAAATATGGACTTGTTTCACCTGTAAAATGACACAAAATTACAAAGGTATTGTATACCTCTAGGTTAAATATTTTCAAAGTACGACATTTGGGCAAATTACTTATCCTATTTTATGGTTAATCCCTCGACACGTCCATTACGCACGAAGCGCGCAACTGATATACAAACCTCCAAAGTTTGCCCAGGGTCTTGCTGAGCTCCGCGTTGTGCAGGTGGGGGTACTGATCGGCCAGTTTTCTTCTCGCGGCCTGGGCCCACACCATGAAGGCGTTCATCGGCCTCTTCACGTGGGGCTTAGCCTTGTTCCCGTTGTTTACGCGCACCGGCATGGGCACGAGCGTCCAGTCATATCCGTCCAGCACCTGGCTGACCGCCTCTCTGATCCCGATGGGGAAGCGATCGTCCTCCTCTTCCGATTTGGCCCTCGCTCTGCCTCCGTCCTCGCCGGTTCCGTCCGCGACGCAGAGCGCGGTCAGCTGCTGCGGCGGCCCGCTCAGAGGTGAGTCCTGGCCGGGCGGTGCCCCGGGTTGAGCCGGCGAGAGCGAGTGACCATCGTCTGACCCACCGGGACTCAGCTCCGCCTCGGACAGGCTGTGCTCCTCACCGGACATTTTAATTTTTTTCTCTAATTACTCCAAATGACAATAAAAAAGAAACACTCTAATATACAAAATGATATTATTTGGCTGTCCGAACTACTCGAATAAATCTTCAAAATAGTTCAAATAAATTTCTTTGGTGTCCAAAGTTTAGTGCTGACGCTTCTCAAGAAAAGCCATAATGATGCGCAAGAGGTGCCAAAAATCCTTTTCACCGTTGGCTCCTTTTCAGAAACAGCAGCTATATCTTAAAACGAGACAAACAATGGAAGCAGTTCAGAACTCAAAGGAACTTTAGATATTAAGTTATATTGAACTGTGATTCTGTTTTGATATCAACGTTTAACTTATTTGTACGGAAGGAAAAAAAAAATCAACGGACAAACTCCATCTCACAAACGGTATCTCTGGCCAATAATAATTACGAAAATACCGCAACCGAGAATATTTCGATCAAAAAAAGAAAAATTAAAAGCGGGGATAAGGCTTATTCCACATATAAATAAGACTGAAAACCGCACGGTGCATAAATCCACGATATGAAATATATCCATTTATGTCAGAAATGTTGCATTATAAAATTACATAACTTACCAATTTAGATGTCCAGTGGTTCAGCATGGGAGTGTGTGTGGCTGGCTGCAGAGCCGATGAATGGCTGCTCTGTGTGGCAACAGCGGAGCTTAAAGAGCGCCTTGTGAGACTGACTGGGAGAAAAAAAAAAGAGAAAAAAAAGAAGTGATTGAAACTGGAAAACATTCCCAAAGAAACAGCATTCCAGCACACAGTAAGCCGCGCCCCTTCTGCGCCGCGCAGCGCTCTGATTGGCCCTCTAATTATCCCGCTGCTCACTGATTGGACAGGAGTCCTCCTGCGTTAATGCCCGTTTGTCCATCGCCGTAACATTTCCAACGGTGAAGAGGTGAGAGTTTTTACCTCGGAGTGGCTTAAATGACTCCACAGTGCGTCCATTTAGAGGGAGGAAGAACGCCAGCTTTGTTGGACATGTTAACACTTATCAAACAAATAAACAATCAACGGGAGAGTTATTGCCCAGTATGGTCACGGTTCGAGAATTAATTAAACAAAAAAGAGGGGGGCAAAAAAATATAATCTACAATGAATTGCAAAACCCACCGCTCCATTTTTACGCATCAACATTGATGCTGGAAATGCAGCTCTTAAACTAAACTCCACGTCAGACGTTTATCTGTGGAAAAGTGGCAGAAATAGTTATCTTGACAGATAATCCAAGCTGTTTCATTTCCCCACAAAATGACCGCCAATATGGTCAAATAGAGTGAGCCCAAATTTTACAACCTTTTCATATATTCTTTTGCGTCATCGGGGGGTACGTTTTCCTTATCTCGTCTTCAGGAAGGAAAACCAACCGCAGATCATAAAAAATATAGGGAGTCCATACGTTCTTACATGTCTATGTTGAAGTGCATGTTCACACTAAATGTGTTCTGGAGCGAATAGGCCTTTTTTCCCTTCCAAATCTGCCAGTCTTATCAACCTTGGGAAGGATGGAACAGGTCTCAACATTGCCAATACTCCATACTGGTGGTTTTAAACTCCATTAAAACTACTTTTAACTAGCTCCAATCTAGTCTTAAAGACAGGCTATATCTTCATGGTTGAACTTACAATAAATACAAAACAAAAAAACACACACAGATCCTGTTTTCGCCCGTCTTCACGCTCTGCGTGCGCACGGGATGACCGATTTGTCCGCGCTCGTCCGGGCCGTGAGATAACCCGTTAAAGCGTGGCCCGATGGGAAGCGGCATCTGATGCGCACAGACACACACACACACACGCACAAAATGAATGCAACAATGACCCCTGTGTGTCCGCGGCCTCTCATGTCGGGCCCGACTCTCGGCTTTCTCCCTCTCTCTCTCCCGCTCCTCTCTTTGCTCTCTTTGTCTCCATCTCAGGTGAATTGTAGCCATGTGATCAAACGCCCAAGCCTCTATCCATTAACCCTCGTAAAAGGAAAAAAAAAAATGGGGAACAAAAAGCAGTTTTGTGCTGCAAACATGGGAGGAAAAAAAAATGATAACAGAGAGCGATGTGTGCGTCTTTCTCCCCCTTATGTCCGAGCATTTAGACACAAGTCGCGCACACACAGAAAATGCTCCGCGGCGGACGGGACGCACGGATCCCTCTCCAGTCCTCCAGCCGCGACATCTTTTAGCGTCTCTCAGCACACACTCACCTGGATTTGGGCCTGCTGGTAGGGGCGCCGTGCTTGGGTTTGAGGGAGATGCTGTGGTGTGATGGGGCTGTGAGCAGTGATGATGATGGTGGTGGTGGTGGTGGTGGTGGGGACACCTTTGCATCACCCCCACATGGATTCTGCGTGAGGCCTCCGAGTGCTTGTAGTGAGTTGTGTTTTGTGTGTGTGTGCGTGTGTTTTGTTTTTATTTTAATTTCTCATTTAACAGGAGCTTGAAATGCACAGGTTATGTTGTCTGTCTATACCCCCTTCTGCCCCCACCCCCCCCTCATCATGCTTGTGCAGATTGGAGGTCTGTAGGGAGCTGCGGTTTCACCAAGTGCGTTTGGTCAGCGAAACGGGATGTGCATTTCTCCCAACCCCTCCCCTGCAGAGTGTGTGCGTGTGTGTGTGTGTGTGTGTGTGTGCGTCAGGGTAGCATCACCGGAGGGAATTTGTTCTATATGAGAAAATGATAGATTTTACAATATTTTTCATTTACTCAACAGCTGGATATTACCCTATTATAATATTGATTATTTTTTATTTTGATTATTTTAGGAGGGCTGTCAGAGGGCCACCCTTGTGTGTTCTTTTACATTAAACTGACTTCGTTGTGTAAAATAGCTATGGTAACAAAGCTTGTTTAAATTTATTTTTTAAGATATGTCAACTTTTTTTTACACAAATTAAGCTTTTTGTCTGAACTGAAAGAACGACAAAACACCACTGCTTGTTTTAAAGTAGAGAGGGGAAAACGTTGTTTTCAATCATAAGTCTTTTAAATTGTCTATTTTATTCGATGCAAAAGGAGTTCAAGTATATTTTTAACTAAATTGGCCTTTTAAAAACATTAGCACCTCACCTGTCTTAGCAATTATTAATAACACAAAAATGTATTTCTATTTGTTTGGCAAATTATAAATGTAAATTGTTACTATTAATAATAAGGAAAATTATCTCTGACATTTTAGATAATCGAACAAATGGAGAAATTTACGCGCGAGGCCTTCTAAGACGAGACGCTTAAAGTTGAATAAAGTTGAATAAAGTTGGCTCATTTAGTTTGTATAAGTTCAAACTAATTGAATGCCATTTTAAAACTGATTGTGTATTTTATTTAAACAATGGCGAAGAAAACTTTACCGTTTCGTTCTGTGCAACATTTTTATTCTTGAGCGACTCTCAGACTTCAGTAGGATCCAGAAACGCACCCAAACGCACACAGTTTATTCTATTCGTTAGATGAAACGCTAAAAGTTTTAAATCTTTTAAACAACATCTGTGTTATTGATTAGAATGATAGTTTTTTAAGTTTCCTGGCATTTCTGATGTTATTTTTCTATGTATTTTTCAATAACTCAAGGAAGCTCATTTTAAAATGTTCATATTATATCATAATATTCCATTTATGTTTTGTTACTCCGAAGTAAACTTGTTTTCCTTAAAAATAAATTATTTTAAAGAACGTTCTATTTTTTCAAGCTACTTTGTCAGTTTAATCGAAATAGAATGTACAAAAAAAATTAAATGAAAAAGCATCATGTCATCATGACAGCCCTGACCCTTTATTTATATTATCTTTTGTGTGATCTTAAGAGGAAGATTTTTAAACCCCTGCTTTAGAATAAGGTGAAAACACTGTCTTTGCTTTTATTTGCAATGTCTTCGGAGCTTCACAAAGAAGTCATGAACTTGTGATCAGTATGTCATTGCAGCTCAGCTTCAGCATCTTCTATCGGTTGAATTCCCAGCATATAGGCTTATAAAACTGAACTTAAAGCTGGTATGCTGGCATTTCGCTGTCCGGTGTAAAACTATCTCGAGCCGTGGGGCAGCTGTAGCTTGTTAGAAAATAGGGCTCACATGTTCGCATCAGTGGCTAACCCGCCATGTGACTGCAGTAATGGGCCTTCATGGCTGCACAGACTGTGTCACAAGAGCTTGTTTGCTGTGGCTCCTGGGGGAGAAACAGGGAGGAATGGATGGGAGGGTGAGGTCTCATGATCAACAGGGAGGTCAGCAATCCTGATCAATTGATCAGTGAGAGAGAGAGAGATAGACAAAGATTCAGCCTCAGGTGCACATTCAGTCTCGGTATAGCTGCTGGTTTAAAACTCAGCTGTCCTGTAACAGATTCATTTATTTCGGAGAAACACTTTGATTCGGATGTTTCCTTTTTTATGATCAGGTGACTGGAAGAAAAGACAGAAAAGTGAGAACATCCTTTAACATTGGCTTTAATACTCGAACAGAGGCCCGTGGGGGGGAAATTCCTGAAATCTGATGAGAGACCGGGGAGACAAGGCAAAAGAAAGGAGAGGAAAACAGACCAATGGTGTGAGAGGGAGAGTGTGAGCGGGCTGCAGATAAGAGAAGCATGTACTGCGGTCAAATATTCACATGCTAGGTCACATCCTGCATTAAACTGATGCATAATTGGTGGAAAACAGTCATTCCGGTGTCAATGGGCACATTTGGCTTGAAATGAATGGCATCATTTGTTCCAAATGATGACAAACTCAGCAGAATCTGAATTTCTATGTCAGAATTGGCACCGATTGCTCCAGTTGCTTCAGCCTTTAGTGTAAAAATGTTGAAACAGTCAGTTTTAAAAGTAATTTAGAGTTACAAGAATTCTTCTCAAGCTTTGGGACGGCGTCTTGGATTGTGAGAAAAACACTCTAATTCATAAATGTCATTTCCTCTAAGGGTCTGAGTGAAAAAAAACAGTTGAGGTCAGGGCTTTCACTTGGGGAATTCCAGCTCTTAAGCCAGGCTATCAATAAAACTGAATCTCATGTGACTCCTCCACCAGCTTGTTTGTGGGACCTGCGCAGTGATCTTTTCTGGCCATGGTTGAACAGAGAGACAACTTCTCCTCCATCTTTGTGGTTTTCTTGAGTAAGGACATGAAGTGGTAACGTCAACCCCCGTGACTGGGCCTTTAAATCAAATATCGACACGTTCCCCGTGGGGGATCCGTGGAAAAAAATAAAAGGTCACATCGGGTCACGCGATGCGTTGAGTGTTTTGACCTAAACTGAGACGGCAAAGAGCGGGAACAAAATCCTACTTTTCTCTTCAGATTCTGATTTGATTAGAACTGTGAAGTCAATGGCTGCAGGTGTTTTCTGGGGTTTTTTTTTGTATCACCTGATTTATGCATCGTGAGGACTGTTTAAGATTCTTCTACGACATGCCGTCCATGTGGGATGATAAAAAAAAAAAAGAATAAATAAAAGATTCCGCTATCTGACCCCTGTCACTCCCCTTTATGCCCATTTTCGCCCAGTGAATTAGTGCAGCTGCACCACACTTAAATGGGTGCCCCTCTTTTTTTCTCCGAGAGTGTATGTGACCAACCATGAATCCTCCCTTTGTGCTCTGTCTTGCTGAGTCCCCCCCCCACCCCCACCCCACCACCACCCCACCACCCCCTCTATGGTTTCTTGCCTTCTTCATCTTTTCTATTTGGGAGAGAGGGCCTTCGGTTGTGATGGCGGCAGCACTGGTGAGGTGGTGGTGGTGGTAGGGATGGTGGTGGTGGGGAGAAGAGGGATGGGGGGGATTGGGGGGAGGTGGGTAACTTGTTGGACCACATTCTTGTGCAGCTGTGGAGGCTGGTGCAAGGTGGGGGGGGGGGGGGGGGGGGGGGGGGGGGGGGGCTCATTTGATTGTAGGGGGTCATGAATGGTCTATTGTTCGGTGTCCACATCTCTCGGCCACAACTTCAGCTCGACTGGGAGAAATGGTGGAAAAGTATAAGAACAACAGAGCGAGGAAGGGATTCGTTGAAAATTTACATTTATGAAAATACAAAATGAGATTTCGAGGCATCGCCTGAGAAAAAAAATGGGGCGTTTGTGTCTCAGGTGCAGGAGGTCGTTTTGTCATGATGATGACGACAAGCATGATGGCAGCGAGGGACAATGCTGGCATTCATGTTGCAGCTTTATGACTGCGTCGGCCCTCAGTCATACATGCCAGCGTGCTGTTTAGTCATGCATCCGTGACTGTTATCCACATTGAAAATCCTCGTGCAGATCGGCAAAAGAATAAATCATCTGCCATCTCCGAATCAGTCCTTCATTTTGAGAAAATCCAATCCCACGGGCACTGTTTTAGTTTTAGACTCAATTATGAATGAGTTTTCTGTTGTTTTTTTTAACTTTCATTTAAATTATGATCAAATGAAACTATTCACTGTGTAATGTTTAATGTTGGTCCCTTCTCCCGGCTGGATTGTCTCTAATGGGTTCATTTTTTAACGATCATTATAAAGGTTATCAGTATATATGTTAAAGAAAAGACTAACTAAAGGTAAAGTAAAAGAAAGAGTAGACCAGATGGACCCAGGTGACCTCCCAGGGCAGGTGTCTTTTAATCCAGCGGGCCTTTTTCAATCAGAACAGAGCAGGACCTCAAAGTTCTACATATGAGAAGCTGTAGAAAGTTCAGTTTAACAATCCAAACACAAACACACATATGCATATATACACAGTTTTTACGCTGGAAATTGAAGCAGTTATAAAATGATGGAACAGAAAGAAAAATGCCATCAGAAAAAAGGTATTTCAGCATTCATATTTGTATACTGACTCTAATGAATGTAAGTTATGTTTATCTGTAAACATGCAGCATGTTACCAGTTAGGTTTATAAAAGCAAGATCTATCTAAAACAAAAACAACAACAATGACAAACACAGATGATTTTCACTTTTTTATCTTTTTGGCCTAGGTTTAGTGCGTTATCCCCTCTGCACTTTAGTTTTTGAAAAATCATCGCCACAACTTCCCTCGAAGTTACTTTTTACTCCTTGTAAAAACTTTTCTTAAACCGTTTTTGTCTGTCTCACAGAACAAAACAAATTATTGATTGCACCCCACCTATAGTTATTTCATATAAAATCCCTTTTCTGGCACTTAATGTATTGGTTATGTTAACTGATCCAAAACTGCAAATGAATCAACATCATTTTCTAAAAAAAAAACCAAAATAGATGATTTTCCTGCCCAAATATAGAATTAATTTCAAATTCCGGCCATTAACTTAAATCCAAAGACTTCATATGTCAAATTGACAGTGAGAAACAAAGGGAGAGAAAGTAACTTAAACTTTACAATCATGAGTTCTTCTCGGAACATTTAATTAGTCTGTGAGAGTGAAAAAGAAAGACTAAGAGGGCCTGGGGGTCTGAGGAAACGATGGCTACATGAAAGAGTCTGTTGTTGTCCGTGTACATGGAGAGATGAAAGGCAACAAGACAGAAAGATGGATGAGACATTTGGGGGAGGAGGGTGAGAAATATGGTTATTTATTATACAGATTTTCTATTAGCTGGACTGAATAGAAGCTGCTTGATAATTTTGCAGTGTGTGTGCAAATAAGTATAATAAGGATCTTCGATCACTTCCATATTAAAATAGTTTTGTAACAGATATGAAAAAAGGACAAATTTTAGGACAACATTTTAGGATATGTAAACCGTATTACATAGATGTATCTTATCACTCACTGATCAGAGAAAGGGTCCTAAATGTTGAGGAAAATTAATGTAACATAAATTATGTGCTTAAAAGACAAAAATCCTAGTGTAGAAAAACATCCAGGATTAAAAACAATTAAACACACAACCAAACACAAACATTGCAAAACAAATTTATTACAAAGTCATTAGATAAGCTAAATATTTCAACAGAGGATGATCAAAATATTATGATTGGAAAGTTTTGACCGATAGAAACCATAGTGACATAGGTATAGCATCCTATTTAAAATAAAATACATTTATTTCTTAAATAAAAAGGTCGTACCTGAATTTAATTTTTAAAAATTTTTATTTGAGTGATAAACAGGGTTCATTCGGTCAGTTTTTTTATTCCCTATAATTGCTCTCTAGGGAAAAACGGGTCTGGGCTCTTATGGGTTAATGGAGATTTCATCTATGTTCTAGAGAAAGACCTTGCGTGACCTGATAGTTTTATAAATTAGAGCCCTATATGTCAGTTTATTTTGAAATTGTACTGGCAAATTCACATTGCGATCTGATTCTCATTGAACAACAAATAACTACATAATTGCATATCAACCAGATTGTTGAAGAAAGGATTGTGTTCATTTAGTTTGGTCAGTCTTCAGTTTGCATGTGTGTGTGGATGTGTGTTTGTCAATATAGAGTGGTATGTTTCCATGTGAGCACATGCAAGCTGTTTTTGAGGGGGAGTAGTCACCTTGAATAGCTTCGTGATGATATCAATTATTGGCAAATGTTAAATAGTTTGCTTTTAAATTGTGACAAATTTTACATTTTCAGGGAAGCTGTTCCATGACTGATGTCGCGCTTTCATACACTAAACTTTCAGGTGTTAATGGAGGGGCGTGGGCATGTCCCATAAACATTGGCAGGGGGCTTTTTTGCTGGTGTGTAGAAGGAATAGTGAGATGATTTCTCGAAGTTTTATGACCTACGCAAACAACAGTTTTTAAGCTGACTTTGTTTCCTGAAATGTCCAGAATTAGCTGTATAAAATCTCTTCTGTACATTCCAACACAAAATAATTGCTCTAATGATCGCGATCAACTGTATATTAGATGTGGTCTAGTTTCTTTGTATGTCTTAACTCAAAGTGTGTTTCAAGAATTGCTTTGCATCTCCAGTGGACTACTCAGGGTTCAGCTCAAAGTAATAGTCACAGGGAATACACTGGTTCTAGGTTTTTTAATTTTGGAGTTCTAAAATTCATAGCTCTCTGTTTTTTATGTATCCACGCTTGTCAGGGCTACATTTCTTAACAAATCAATGCTTATTGAATTGGATATTTTGGAAAACTGTCTGATTTGCTTAGAAATAAATAGGAGCATGGTTGTTACTTTATACACGTTCCCTCAAAAGCCTGCTTAGTATGAAAACTGAAGTAATCGATTTAATTAAATTAATTTAATCCAATTTTTCAAAAGGTATTAAAACACGGCAAGCTTCGGAGGTCAATAATCAGCACATTATTGACAGAGGAGAGTGTGCGTGGATTAATCCCAGTTGTGGAGACGAGACACGGAATACAAGGGACTTGGGAAATACCAGAATTTGTCAAAAGGAGACATTAGTGAGGACCAAAGGCATGACGTAAAACTTGCTGACAAACAGACAAGGATAAACGGGCGTGCAACAGACGATGTGACAGACAAAGACAAAGAGGGACTGAACCAGGAGAGCTAATATACAAGGGACAGGGGACACAGGTGAAGAGAGCACAGTTGACCACCAGGATGGAAAAGTACAGAGGAGACAAAGGGAGATTACAAGGAGTGAAGCTGAAAGAGACACGGAAGGAGGAAATAGGAAACCAGCGAGAAATATAGGGATATACAGAAAAATGAGTGGGATGTGGAGAAAGTCAGTAACTAAGGCAAATGACTGAAACTAGATCAGAAAAATAACCCTCAGAACACAAAAAAAGAAAGTTGAACCATTATTTAAAACAGGACCAAGGACAAATAAAAGCAAAAAACAAATGCATGATCATTATAGCGACTGTTTAGCACCCATTTTTTTTGCTGAGAGAGGTAAGTTGCAAAAATAAAAGAAATTTAATTATTTCAAACAGGGGAATGATTACAAAAAATCAATCTAGAAGACAGAGGCGCAGAAAAAAACATGAGACAAAGAGACAGACAGAGATGTCCAAGCCATGTTTGCCCTGTGGTGTTTACCACGCTGCCTCCGATGTGGAGCTGTGCTACGCCGGGCTGGAGACAATGCGCCTCTGTCCCACAGCGAGCCGCTCCACAGCTCCACAACAGACAACGGCTTATTATGGAATCAAAGATCCCCCCGGACTCAGCTTCCCAGTGCCTAAATGCTGTCCCCTGCCGAGCACACGCACCCCGTTGCACGGCCCGAGGCCGCAAACTGCCCGTGAGGCCGGAGAGGGCACGCAGATATACGAGGTGTCACACACATGAAAGCACACTCACACACTCACACACTTAACCTACAAGAAAGAGAACACACGCCACCTTATTAGGCAGGATGCTGGTCAGACATTAGCAGCCTTAACAAAGGTTTCAGGGGTCACACAGCTGCTCTCCTCACCAAAGCTGATGACAGGGGGATGTGAAGATATGGATAATTAACCGGCATCAGAAAGCTGTCATGGAGGAGGTTGGAATGACAGCAGGGAGATATGATCGTCGCATAAAGGGGAAACATCTTGCTATAGACGATGAAGAACCAGAAAAGAACAGATGTACAAGGACAATAAAGAGCTGTGGGGGTCAGTTAGAGCTTAAACAGTTAAGAGTTTTATCAAAATGATCAAATATCAACTGAGTCTCATCTTAGATCCTGGTACTGTCTGAGTCCAAATTCGTGTGTTTGTCCTGAAGATACGAGAAGCTTTACCAGGATCACGTCTGAACCACTTTACTACTACTTGGACTAATACTTTAACGACTTGTAAATCACAGGGTGGGTGCGTAAAGTTCAAGGTCCTTTCAGGTTACTTCAAGAAATGTTAGAGAAACATTTGCTAAATTTGCTAAAGCAGTTCTATTTAACTGTACATAGCAGAAACTGAGGTGATATGCATGGAAGATCATTTGCTGTTTTTGTAGATGACAGTAGACAGAATTTGAATCTATTTTTATCCTCAGTAGAATGTTTTATATGCAAACTTTTGGAAATGCATTCTACTTTAACTATCTGTTAGCTTAAACAACAAAATATATTCCTAAAACTTTTTTATGCTGGGAGAAGAATAGCCCAAGTTTACTAACTTGAACAATACTATTTACTAAGTTATGTATGTGTTATCAATATGTTTCTTGTAATATGGGACACATTTGGTTTGCAATCAAGCATACTGTGTCTTCTTGAGTATTGTAATATTTGTGAAGAGGGTTGGGTTGAAATAGTAAGAAACAACAACTTGTACTGGACTTTCATAAAGGAGGAATAATCGTCATTTAATTTCTATTTCATGAACTGCCTGTTATGACAAAGAAAAAGTATTACAAAAAATGAGCGGCCTTTAAGTGTTAGCCAATTGTTGGTTGTCACTGAAAGAACCACGGCTCAAGATAACTTATAAATAAGCTATGAGTTTGGAATATATTTGAGAAGGAGCAGGGTCAAAGTTTATGCTTGTGATGTTGTTAATGAGAGCAGTATCTGCTTGTCACATGCTGCAAAACCCTATGTCTAATCTGAATTTTTTCCGGTTAAATTGTCCATAAACATCACAGAGAAAGATAATGCAAACTCTTATAAGTAACATTTGGTGTTACTACTTTTCTAGCAAATAAAATGTTTTATCATCTAAAAAGATATAGGCTGACATGAATTAAAAATTGGAAATTTAAAAATTTTGAAAAATATATCATCCCGAGATGGTTCTGAACCACTGACTCAGGACGACTGTTCTTAGGTTCTCCAGGATTAGGTAAACCTTGTTGTTTGTTCACAAGTACTCAAACACAGGGGTGAACTTATGCCGATTTCAAAACTTCATGTGTTAATTCATGTGCTACTGCAAAATCGAATCCCATCGAACAGTGCAGTCCCTCACTGTGGTGTCGCTGCTCAACCACATGGTGGAGCCTGGACAACGCCCGAAGACAGCAACATCCTGCACCACGGCCAGATGGACTTCAAAGGACTGCCTTCATTTTTGTATCTGTTTATTGTGTTTTTCACGCTTATCAATCTTGTTCTCCTTACTCATTTTTGCTTTTCTTGTTTCTTTCTTTTTAACTTTCATACATGCCTGCTGTTCCCGTGTGAGTATTAAAATAGTTCAAATTGCTTGCTTTGTTTACGTTGAAGGTTTTGTACATTATTTCATAAAAGCACATTTCAAGTGGATTCTGTCATTTCCTTTAACTTCTTGACATGGAAAAGGGCAAGAATATTACAGCAGCCTTCTTCAAGTTTTTATATATGTATTGTGAAACCAGGATGGTCACCTGTTGAATGAAATGATTAATTGTTTATCTATCTTTTTACTAAATAAAAGACTTGATTGAAGATCTTCCAAAAGCGACGATTCCTTTCATTTTTTGCCATTGGCTGTAACCTCACTGGACCTCCTGACCTGTCAAGTGGTCTGGACACGGCACATCATGATAGAATGACGTGCAGCAAAGGACCAAAGGCTGGGACTTCTACCCGGGTCAGCTGGGACAAGGACCTTTGCCTCCAGACATGAGGGAACTGCTTTAAACTCGTTGAGATACTCAGCATGCCTCCTTCTTCTTTTGTGGCAATGCACACTGTTGCTTTCCTTAATATAAAGCTATAATAATCAGTAAGCTTTCATTATTTGTCTTCTATTGTATTAATCCCTTAACAATGAACTTCAGTACAAAAAATGCTCATTCTAATGGTTAAAATTAAATAGCTGCATTTAAAGCTTGAGAAATTGAATGCATTTAATAATTTTCTGCTCTAAAATTCAACAAAAATAATTACTTTTCTATTTGGATGTTTTCAAATATCCAAGCAGGTTTTCATTCACAAGTTGTGACACACTTCAAGATCATATTGTTTGACAAATAACGTGGAGAGTTTAATTTGAATCAAGTTCATAAATCAAGAGCCCTTTAACTTTTTTGGACCAAAAATGCCTTATCACTATGGCGATATTACTAAGGTGATAAGGCACAGAAAAAATGAACACACTCACTCAATGAATAGTTTCACCATCAGATTTTACTGACAGTCACCAAAACATAATTCGGAATGAGTGAGCTGAACTGGGTACAGTCCACAATATTATGAAAAGATTAATAGATTCTGGAGACAGTGAGGGGCAAAGTCAATAACTCAGTTTGTATGCAGAACTGTCTGCATTCACTGTGAGTTTTTGATAGCAGGTTAATGACATCTCATGAAAAGAAGAAGCCAAAGTATCTTCATTCCTGTATGAAGCAAGGTAATACACCACAATGTTTTACCATTTGATCATTTTTATCATCTCTATAGGTGGGCTGTGCGCTTTTCCCTCTTCCTCTCTTCTCAAAAGCGTTGCCTCAGTTCACTGTGCCATCTTCAGATTGAAGCCCAGCCTGGTTGATCTGTCCCGGCCTCCTGACATATGTCGCTTTGTATCAAATCCAAGAATAGTTTACTTTACTCATGTAATGTTAAGAATTTTATGTTTTGAATGCTGTCTTGTGGATAAAACCTGGATGTATTAGAATTAAAGTTGACTAAATTCTGTTTTATTTACATTTTACGCAGCAAGTAGGGTTCTAAATGTGCAATTAAAGTCAGCTATTACCCAATGTATAATCTGTTAAAATACCCGGAAGTGCAATGGATTATTCTTTAAGAAAAACAGCACAGCCAGCTGAAAGGTTTTCAGAAGATTGTGCATTGTTAAGAGACGCCATGAACTTCTCACTTAAGATGACATAATCGTTGAAGTCAAGGGACCACTCACCAATCTTCAGCTGCGTAAAAGAGAATATGTCTTCAGTGCATGCTGTTAACAGTGCTAACTGTAGCTGGGTAACTAAAAGCACTATATATATACATATATATATATAAACATGTGTGTGTATGTATGACCTTTGGACTTTCCTGTTGGCGCCTGCTTTGTGTAACTCAAATCTTAAAATCAAACCCATCTTTTATGCATGTCTGTGCATTCCTTTTTTACAGACCACAGCAGCGAACCAGTTTAAAGACCTAAAGACCTATTTCTAAATTCTCATGATAGTAAGACTGCAGATAATTTGGGGAAAGAAATAATCAATCCAAGGCCCTCAATCCAACATTCACACAGCACAATTCAGATGCTGGTGGTTCTTCTTTAACTTGGTCTACTCCCCAAGAAAATAAAAATAAAAAAATAAAAAAGATATTTTTGTCCAAGAAGTAGACCTGGGTCATTTTCAGTTCCAAAGTAAGCTGTACCAAAATTTTGTCCCACTTTTAATACAGTTCAAACTTTCTGACATGCCATTCCTGTGGTATGAGATGTTTGACATCACTCAACAATGCCAAAAAACTATTGGGATTGCTGTGGGAAGACTTCATTCCCTCCATCTACCTGGTGTGAGCAGCCTTTCAGGTGTGTATGATAGCTATGGGAACCACATGAGCTATACCACATTATACCACATACAAAAGTCAAAGTTGGCTTTTCTTTTAAAGAGAAATTGGAGAAAACCATTGCTTTAGGGATAATTATCCAACATACAAAACAAGCTTGATATAAGTACTACAAAATACAAAAAAGATTTTAAAAAGCTTTCAAATCTAAAAGCTAACCATTTTATTATTGCTGTAAATTACTTAGATTGAAATCTAATAATGAACCCTTATTGTATAGCATAAAGGAGAAATAAATATAGTTTAGGAATAAACTTGTACCTCCATGTGTATTTATCCGTATTTAGTTTGTCCATTTAGTTTTTTTAAATTTAATTTACTAGGATAATCTCTTATCATTAAACTATATCTGAATGTATGATTGCAGTTATTTTGTTATTTTTGTATATTTGCCTATTTATTTCCCTATAGAGAATCAAGCTAGAGCTTTTTCTTTGGTAGACGTCATATGGTAAAGAAAGAAGGTAGAACTTAACTTAAGGATTTAGGATAGTTTGACGTCAGGGTTATATAGCTATGGTGTGTTCATGCAACACTTAAATTAAGATGTTCAAAAAATACTCTACAAAAAAGTGTTTTGATTTCATGCTTTATCTTATTATGGTATTTTCTCTCAGAAATGTTATTCACAAGAATTTACAATCAATAGAAATAACTTATGTATTCTGTCATCAAAGATGGTAATTAATTAAATATTTAACTAAACAAAAAGAAGAGATATTGATGTGAATGAATTGTTCACTTTGACTTTCTCCTATAATCACATGAATTAGTCAGAATAGAGTGCTGCATCGAACATTACAGCTGCAGGGCATGGTTAGATAGTTTGTATTCGCTCCTCTCTTTCATAAGGGGGATTCCTGTGTTTAGCAAAGCTCCTCTGGATCATTTAGAAAATGTATTAAAGCAAATTGTAATACCTGCTTCTAAGATACATTGAATTAATTTAATGCTCTTCCAAAGCTCAACAAAGGACAACATGGTCCTTATTTCCCGAAATGGCATAAAAAACTGAACGTTTCAAAATGCTTTTTTGATTATTCAATTCCTTAGAACTGTTGCGCGATCTCATTGAGCTCATTTTCTTTACATATAATTGTTCTTTATGATGTGGAATAAAAATGTTTTGTTGCACAAACAAAGATTATTGGGCCACCAATTTAAGCTAGTTGTTAGCAACATAAGCCTCTCATACATTATAGAAGGGGCTGATATTGATAACCTTTTCCCTCCTTTGCGTCGCAAGGAAGAAATGTAAACTGACCTAGTCCTACTGAAAGGAAAAACTTGTTTTTTTTCCATAAGAAACCAGCAAAACTTTCAGCATTTAAATGTAAACAGTTAAGTTGTGGCAGGTTGGAAAATCACAGTTCTGACACATTTTCATATAAATGTTAACACCATTGTACTAATTTGAAATAATATCACTGCCATTCGGATGTTTTTCTTTCTTTTTTTTTACGCTAAACCTTTTACTCCAAATTTTTGTGGAACTGAAGTGAAGTGAAGTTTGGCTAATGATGCAAGAGAAAGGTGAATATTAGCGTGGATGAAGAGCGAGTTTGTGGTCATAGAGACATAGCACAGACAATTCAAGTGTCAACAGTATAACTGTTGTTTAATAAGTGTTTTGTACATACAAAACAACAGACAGTTGCAGAAGTGTTTGTATCTATTGATAAAAGTAAGTCTAAAGTGCTTGTTCTTCATCTGCACAGGTTTGACTTGAATGTTTTTCCGTGGTTCTGAACTATGTACCTTACTTGAGCTTGGTTACCATTTAGGAACATGCTGTGATGAATTTTTGACAAACCAAAAAAGCTTATCAAATAATAAAAGATACAGAACTCAGGCAGGAGGACAGAAGTTCAAAATACGGAACAAAAACATGTTTACACATGAGAAAAAGTGCTATGCTTTCTTTATAATGAATCAAATGTACTTTCCTAAGATTTCTGTAAATTATGTTAAATCATTTTAGACTTAAAACAAAAGTATATATTTACACAAACATAAAAGAGATCAAAAATTAGAAGCTCCAGTTAAGTGTAGATCACAGACAGGTCATACTGAATAAAACAAGGAAACAATTCGTTTTCAAGATGCCTTCTGAATAAAGAGTAATACTTGGTTGCCATCTTTTCAAAGTAGAGCTGTAAGGTTTTACACATGCTGATGTTATGACAGAACCCAAAGCAAGAATGAGAAGTTTATATGAGCTGAAAAAAGAAAGCGGAGAGATTTCTTTTTTCCAACCTGTGCCACTTAAACAGTGTCCTCCATCTTTTCTGTTCAGACGAGTTCAATACTTTGGTTGGATGCACACAAACAGAGGAAACAAACGGAAGGGCGAGCATTGATCAAACTCCTGACTCTCTGCTGATGTATAAAGGTAGAGTGGGTTGTAGTCTGTCAAGGCTGATCTGATTTTCTGTGTCCAGAGCGCACAACATCTCAACCGTCTGCTCCTTCACAAAAGCTCCCTTGAAATCCAAATGAAGCTCATCTCTTATCTTTACATCCCTGTCACTTCTGATGTTCAGGCCCTCCATCTCTTCTTTCACATTCTCATCCTCGGCATCATCTCCGCAGCACAGAGCAACCTCATTCTCGTAGCAAAAAGCACTGGGAGAGTGAGAGCCCTGGAGGTGTCGTGTCGCCCTTTTGACAAACAATGATGGAGACCTGGAATAGCTTGAACTTGATGATGAGGAATGCCCACAACGACCCTTCACCTGGCTCAGTTCCCTGGCACTGCACTGAGGCGTGGATGGCACTTCATAGGTCTTATGGAAGCGGGAATAGTCCACATGGTAGCGGTCACCCTTCTCGAACACCACAGGCTCAAACCGATGACCCCATAGAATCTCTCTGGCCAAATATGAGCTACGGGCCTGCGTGGTCATGGCTGTGGCCTCCACCATACCCTCCAGGATGACCACGATCTCAAAGTCCTCTTTCAGGAGGTCACTGCGACTCATGTTATACAGAGGACTGCTCTTGTTGATTTCATGTACGACCACCAACGGTGACACCAGAAACAGCCTATCTAGGCCGTCGTCATAGCCGACATCAATGTCTGTTTGCTCCAAAGGGAGGTATTCGCCCTCAGCTGTTATGTGCGGCTTTATGAGCTGAGCACGCACATGGGCCTCGACGATGTGGCTCTTGCGCATGTTCCCCAGGCGCCACATGAGGCATAGCTTCCCGTCGCGCATAGAGATGACAGCATGATGCGAAAACAGTAAGGTCTGTGCCCTCTTTTTGGGGCGCACCATCTTTGCCATGATGGTGCCAATCATGAAGGAGTCGATAATGCATCCCACAATTGACTGCACCACCACAGTCAAAACAGCAATTGGACACTCCTCAGTCACACACCGGAAACCATATCCAATGGTGGTCTGGGTTTCTATCGAAAAGAGGAAGGCCCCAATGAAACCCTGGATGTGGAGAATACATGGCCGCCATTCTTCATTTCCTTCTTCTGCGGAACTCTGAGTTTCCCCATCCTTCACCGGGAGGCGCAAGCTAAAGTCTCCATGAGCGAGCGCTACTCCCCAGAAGATCAGACCGAACAACAGCCAAGAAAGAAGGAAGGTGGTGGTGAAGATAAGCAGCAAGTAGCGCCAGCGTATGTCCACACAGGTGGTGAAAATATCCGCCAGGTATCGCCGCGGCTTACCTTCCATGTTATTGAAAACAACATTGCACTGGCCGTTCTTCTTGACAAAACGACTTCGCAGGCGGCCGGTCCCCAGTTCCAGGTCCAAGCGACAAGAAGGTGAAGCGCGGCAGCTGTTGTGGATAACTGGCTCATTTGTCATCCTCAGAGACAGAGTCCCCTGTGCTACATCGCTTCCCGGACACTCTCCTCCTCCATCTCCCTCCTCACCTCGCATGCAGGCCCCTGACAGTGTCTGCTGAGTTAGGGGGCTGTGGCCATTGTGGAGGCCCAAGCTGGAGATCTTTAGGGCATCCTCATCAGTGGAAACGATGCTGTATCTGAAAGAAAGGGGAAGTTAATTTCACAAAAAATAATAATGAAAAAAATAACAGTGGTGATAATTACAATACAGAGGATTATGCAATAAACATACAAATATTAATTTTATTGAGAAAATAAAACAAATGTATATCAAAATAAGAAGTGTCGAAGGTTTTGATTAAATCAAATTTCATTATGTAAATTAACTGGATTAGGAAAATAAATAGAGATGGAAAATGTAAAGAAATAAGTCACATGTAAAAGTAAAAAGGATTCATATGAATGACTGATTGATCAGATTAATAAAATCAATCAACTAATCTCAACATTAAATGGTACAGTACATAATGGCATTAACAAATAATTTTACAACTAATGTTTGTATTAGAAATATCAATTTATACAATTGTTTTATGTGAATTATTGCATGAATAATTGGCAATGTCACATTATGGCCATGCTAATTTATTTACAGAGATAATTTGTTTTATTCTAGCTGTTTTGAGTGTGGTTTATCAGTGTGCATTATTTCAATCTTCCATATTGTGTCTTTATACCACTCAAAAAAGATGTCACTGGCAGATATCAATGGCAGTCAGCAAGGTAATCATGTGATTTATACTTTTGATTTAACTTCAGAATTTCAAAATCGATTTATTTATTCACTGAGATTCCACTGATTAAAAAATATTTTCTAAGTTAGGAGGCCATGCTGCATATGTTTTGTATGTATCATGTAACACTTGCTAAACTGTAATAGAGCTACCAGTTGTGGGGGTTGGATTTTTACTCATTTCAGAAGATGCTGTGAAATTATTAGATTATAAATTATTATCATTAGGTTAAAAAATAATTTAACACAACTGCACTATAAATAAATATTGTAAGATAAATCAATACAGCAGTTAGACTTGCTTTTAACCAAATATATATTTCTGAGTTGTGATGCCACAGTTTGAAAATCCCTCCTGTTTGGTTTGTCACTAATCGTCAAGCAGCTTTTTCAATATCCCAACCTGAAAACCTAAACACTGTTCTGAAAATGGAAAATATTTTTTATAGTGTGACTATTAAAGACTATTAAGTCTAAATATACTTTTACACCCTGCAATAAAGGATGCCACCTAGACTGCACAGGCTTCTACATGACATCTCGTATTCGTTGTGTATTTGGTTAACAATAGCCATTGTTTCTTAAATGAAAAGTCAGATCTAATCCTACTGTACATGCGGTGGCTGTTGACATTGTTTCACCTTTACCTGTTGACTCGCACCGCTCCCATGGCACCGGTGATCATCAGGCTGTGTCTGCGAGGGCAGTAATGTAGGTTGGGGCGGGCAGTTCCAACCATTAACGTACTGTTGCTGGACAGGGAAGCAGTATGAGCTCAGGTCTGTCTCGCATTTGTGATCAGCACTGCTGTCTCATGACACATTTTCTGTGGACAGAAGAAAATTTAATTTAATCAACAAAAAAAAATTTTTATTGCAAAAGGCCTAATTAAATCCACATCATTGGATTTTACTGGGAAATGACAAAAGGAAATTGGGTATGAGAGAAACCTCCAAATGAAGCTTATGGTTGGAAAGCTGGACAACTGATGCCAATGTGGGGGTTTTTAGCCGTGGAAAGAACGGCTGATGCTTAGCTCTTCCTTTAAATAAACATCTATTATCTCAACTGACAGCCAAATGTACAGTACAAATAAATGCATTTTAAAATAAATAATGCTGAAACATATCAGTGGTACCCAGATACTTTTTGTTTTTCAAAGAACACTCGTGGCCTTTATTGGAAAGTTGCTTCACGGGAAATGAGGACAGAGAGAGGAGGACAACGTGACGCAAATGGCCCCAAGGCAGGATTGTAACCCAGAGTGACCGCATTTTAAGACACAAAGTTAAAACGTCTCCATACGACCATAAAGGTACACAACAAAGTTATAGCCTGATGATGGACTATACTGCGCAACAATATGGAAGTCAGTTAATAAGTACATTACCATTTAGGTGTAAGATTTCCCACAGGTTCACTAAACCAAAAGAAATAATGGCAGAAAAGTTTCAAGACACAAATCACCCTCTAAAGCCGGAGCTATATGTCAGGCTGATGTTTCGATGTGGCACCGGGAACAGTGTCGGCTATCACTGATAGGTTGAGATGCTGGTGTCTTTCCAAATCAGTTCTTGATTCATTTTCTGAGTCTTGTACAGCTATATAAGATGCAATGTATGTTTCTGAGTGTGTTTATTGTAAGGTGTCCCTTGATTTAGGCAACAATGGGCCACAGTTTTGTCTTAAAGAACCCATGTAGGAGTATTGCGACACTCTTGACACAGGAAGTCAACAGGAGCATGCGGAGCTCTCAGGGCTGAACTGGGTCAGCTGCCTGCATATATTGCTGCCTTGCTTTGAGAGCACACAGCGATAATAGGGCTGAAGGTGCTGATGACCCATTCATGGGTTATTTCATCATCACCACCCTTTACCAATCGATCGACTGACCCAGGCAACCCCTATTTCTGTCTGTAGTCTTGACCTGTGACTGTCAGATGCAACATAACCATGAGGCTTTGATTCATCACCTTCCTCAATCTTCTATTTATGCTGGTGTAGTGGGATGCTGTCATTCATGTCCATACTATTGAAGAACAATTATTTCTTCCCATGAAACCAATAATGCTACATCCGCATCCATAAACCTGTATAACTGCAGCCAATCAGTATGCTCTGCTACTTTCTGTAACACCATAAACTCCACAAAAGGTTTTCATTTGAATTATTCATCTCATAATAATCAGTTGGTTGATTTTTAAACAAATCATACAGATAACACATAAAATGTCATCATAGTTGTCAATGATTATATAAGCAAAGTTAAAACAATCACTTTAGAAAAGAGATTACCTAATTTGGTTCCAAAAAGCTACCTGAAACCCAATGGGCTTGTCAGATGGAGTCCTCCCAAGGTATATTCACACCCATCATGATTGATGGAAGATCATCTGTGTGCCGCTAGATGGGCCTTTCCACCGGAGTGCATCCTAAATATTGTTTTAATTATATCTTTAGATTATGAAGCATAATCTATTAAATTAGTGTCCCTGTGAATTGTGTTTTTACCCTTTTAAGCTACCTATCAAGTTGGAATCCTGAAATCTTTTTGGAATTACCATCGTACAATGGTCAAATCTAGTCCGCTAAAAGGACCTGAATGAATTACCAGGCCTTAAGTCTCTTCAGGTCAGATCTGAATCCTGAATCCTTCTGATCCATACGTTTGTTTATAAGAAGGAACACAGTTTTAGCACATTCTTTTTTATTATTTGCTATAGATGAAGTTAACCAGACCCCAATAGTGGTTTCAGAGGAAACTGAAAGAGGTCTTGATTTTGGTTAGAAAAAACTGGAGGGAAAGCCCAAGCCCAACACTTTGAACTTCGTCTGCATTTCCACCATGTGCGTGCTCTTGCCTGCTTTAATGACGTAGATGTGGGTGGCTGTATTGCTTGGTTTTCAGATGCAGGACTGGGCTTAATGCCAACCCAAACAAGTGTGCAGCTGGACAGAGGGGAGTTATAGTATCTAGGATACCACGTGGGCTGGATTCTGGTAGCCTCTGCAGCTCACCCACAGACCAAAGGAAAAAAAACGAAAAGTCATGTTGAAGTTCTCGCAATGTCTGGTTCTTGTGAATTTGACCCCAAAAAAAGTGCCTCAACATCAGGTGAGAAAGTAATTTTAACATTAGAGATTAATGTATATTTCTTACTGTCTGCCTAAGGCTCTGAAAAAAGCAAGGGCTGTACCTTACTGCTGCTACTGGGATTCTCTTTTGTTTCCGACGGTATGATTTTGGTGTCCTCTTTTAGTGCGGTGACGTCATTAATTATAAATTTGTTTTTGACCGAGTGTGAAAATGGCGTGAGAGCGTGTGAAAAATACCATTCGCATGAGCGTCACAGTCAATCTTTGAGAGTTGACGGACTTGCCTAATGTATAAGCAGACCAGACAGTTTTGTGTAATGAAAGCCCATCGATCAGGTTCTTGCCTAGCGATTTGCCTTGGGCACCTTCAGACCGTCCACGGGTGGAAAACCAGACAGGCAGGGGAAGGGACAAAGGTTTAAAAAAAGAGATGAATCAGTTGTAGCTCACTGTCAGAGGAACAATTGATCTGCTTTTTGGCCCAGTGACAAGGTTATGTCAGCAAGCCAGGGGCCAGGAGTGCCAAAAACACTGGCTTGCATAACCAATAGAAGGCCAATTGCATGCAATGCTAAAGGTCAACAGTGGTTTATCTTTTCTTGTGCGTAAAAAAACTTTTACTTGTGTCAAATGACAGACACGGAGGCATTAATGGTAAATACTGAAAGACGTCATCGCTGCAAGTCACCTACAAATGTAAAAACTAAACATCTTTCCACACAGTCACACAGACGTCATAACGCTGAGTTGGTTGTGTGATGCTTCTAGACTCATGGAAGGACAGATGTTAAGGACTGGCTGCTGATTGCCCGGATGAAAGATGATCGTCAACCAGATAATCCCAAAATGGCAGATGATTACATCAGCTCAATAACCCCTACAGCTGGAGGAGAGTGTCCTCTGTTGTGAAATCTCAAGATTGTCAGTCACCGTTGTCTCATGACTCAGGTTTGTTTGAGTGAGATGGGAAAAGGGAAAATCTTTTGTTATTTATTGTCTTTTTCTCTGAGTTCATTTGTGAAATTAAAATGAATTAAGGCGTGTCCATGTGGCCCACAGTGATGCTGCCCACAGCATGGGATCTCAAACACCAGTCTCTTAGACTCAAAATAGTCTGCCAAAGAATTTTATGAATTGCCTTTTCTTGTTTGTTACACATGGACCATGACTCTCTTTACTAGCTATTTCATTGTGTTTTAAAGTCTAGAGATGACTAAACACCAGCTATTAAATCTGCTGACCTGCGACTTGCTCTTGCTGTTGTGGTCACCACCTACCTGCCTGCCTTCAATTGGAATGATTAGCAGAGTTGAATGTTCTAAGGATCGTGGAGTTAAGATTTGGAGCCTATTCTATTTCTCAACATCTAGCAGAGCTCTAAATGACACTAAGAAGAGTCTTTTCTAAGAATATCTGCTGCATACTGCTAGGATACTGGTAAATAAAGATTGCTGTGGTTTCCAGCATTCTAACTATACTTAATACCGCCTGAACTTGCCCACCATGAAGGTTTTTGTTTAATTTATTTGTTCACAGCAGAATGCTAAAGTCCCTTGTTTCAGTAGTACTTACATAAAGTTAGAAAAATACTCATTAGGGCTGCTGCAAGACATCAGGGGTCTTGGCCCATATGAAAAAGTGAAAAAGACGTTTTTTGTAGAAACAAAATTATACAAAATTATTGAATGAAAAAGCCTTTTTACGTTGATACTCCTGTCTTCTTCAGTATTAAGGTAAATACTTTATAAGGATTTGTTGCTTGACAAATATAACTGGAGTTGTTTTGAATTTGTTTTTGTCCAAATAGTAATTCAATGGGAATTTAGTAATCTTAATCTGCCCCCCAAAACACACAATAAACAGTTTGTGCATCTATTTAGTCTGTTCGGCCTTTTTATTTCCTTTTTAAGACAAGTTCTGGAATAGAGCTGCAGTTATTTATCATGAATTAAGTTACTAAACTAGTTGTCTCCATAGGAACATCTCACAAATCTCTGTGGGGCCGACTTGTGGCATCCACTGTGTGTGAGCGACGCTGGTTTATCACAAAAGACAGCTGAGATAAAACCGTTAAGAAGAGAAGAAGAATCATCTACGGACCAACTCTCAAAACAGAAACAAAAAACTGAAAGGATAACCAACAGGCACAGAAACACTTCCCAAGTTTGTGTTTGTTGTTTGTCAAAGACATTGGGAGGGATGCTTGTGTCTGACGTGGTTGTTATTCAATTACGTCAGACAAGGCACACGGCCATATTTTAGAGAATAATCCCATGTAAAGGAAAGGATGAAGGAAGACCTTGTTAGGTACCAGATTACTTCATCCCATAATCTCCACATACAAACAATGACATGAAAGGTGGATGACAGTTGCATGACCTGTTTTAAGCCCTTTTGTGTAATCTGATGACTGATGGCATAAGGATGGGGGTGAGGGGCGTTGCAAGTGGTTTGACGAAAGAAAGAAAGAAAGAAAGAAAGAAAGAAAGAAAGAAAGAAAGAAAGAAAGAAAGAAAGAAAGAAAGAAAGGTTTCTTTATACAACATTTAGTGTGAACATGTCAGATTAAGATTAAAATAGTATGACATCAGAGGATGGTACTGGCAGATCAATACTCACCAACAATGTAAAAAAAAAGCATAACCCCTGCTCTTGTCGTCACAGAAAGAAATGTAAAATATGTCCAGTTTGTACACAACATGCTTCAGTGATATGGGCCTACTGTCCCTAAAGACAGCAGTACTGGCTTCATGCTGTGTCCTAGTCCAAGAGAAAAGCAAAAATAGGGTCTGGAGCACCCAGCAGGACTGTGTTCGTTTTCTCTACCAGAACTTCACTCGTCCTCCACTCTCATATAAGCACACACACACACATAAACACAAAAAGTACCATGAGTAATTTATAAATAAGCAGTTGCAGAGGAACAAAATAAAGTAGACTGCTTTTTCTCAAAAAAAGAACAACTATATTTTGAAATGAAAAGGGTTTTTAAGATTTTCTTCTTCAAAAAAATATATTGCACATAAATTCTCATGGCCAGACGGATTAAAACAATCATCTCTTAGATCAAACATTGCAGTACCTAATTAAATATTGATCTATACCATCGTACATTGAAAACATTGTAAGAGGTATTTTGTTATCTTTTGTATCATTTCCATGTTTGCACCACTGAAAAAAGAAAGACTTTCAACTTAACATGATGTTAGCTGCAGATGTTCTGACGCAGAAACAAATTTCCTATTCATGATCAGCAATCCCACCGTCCAAATGTGTAAGCAGTTATTTTAGTGGGAGCACAAAAAATGAAAGATTATGCAAAGTTTCTCTCTTTGATGAGGCAGCCTTGCAGGAGGGAGTCCCAATTACTAAAACATGGGTCACACAGTAAAACTGGAAGTTATGACGGGGTAGTTTGAAAACTAAGTTGCAGCTTTGACCTGCCTTGGTTTTTGAGGCCACGGGAGCTGTCCAGTGCTGAAAGTCAATAGAACCCCAGAGGGATAATTGACAGCGGGATAGAGGAGGAGGGTGGGAGGGGGGACGGCTGGATTCAAACCTGACGTTGAAAATGATGTTGGCCTTTTAAATCCCCTACACCACCTTCCCACGTGTTTTACACTTAACTTGTTATGCAGCATAAACATTTGGCTTAAATATCGATTTGTTTTTCTGGTGAGTTAGATACATTGTTTGTTAGAACAGGACATGCTGAACCGATAGGGACGCCAGCTTCACAGGGTACGATTTGAGAACTGTGCATATAATGATTTTACACAAGAATGTAAACTGAGTTTAAAGAAATAAATTCTTCCGCTTCTCAATTTTTCACAAAATGACCATAATCTAAGTATCTTAAATATCCTCCTTGTAGACGCTTTAGCTATCATAGGGAAAAAAAGAACTAAAAGTTGTGGACACTCACCCTCATGTAACTACTGACTGAATCTCTTGAAGACTAGCAGTGGGCTCATCCTCATCAAAAGATATTCAAGTAGGTTTACAGATGATGCTTCCTTCTTTCTTTTCATCCGTGTTTCAGTCTATACGACAAACAGCTCTGTCATAAATCTGCTCCCATATTTTGTCTGCTCAAACTTGTACATTTCTCCACTGTGAGCCTTGTCCTGTTGCTCCATAGTCTCTGCATCGAGTCACTCCTTTTTTCCTCCCTGTACGCTGTGTATCTCACCCGATCCCTTCTGGCGTGTGTTAGTGTGTGTGTGGGAGAGAGAACGAGAGAGAGACAGAGACAGAGACAAGAAGAGGGAGGGCTCTGATTATGTGCCTATTTATAAGTGCTATTGTTTCCCCCAAAATGGAGATCTGTCGTGTATATTTAAGACATAACCAACCATGGCAGATGTTTAAAATCATACAAGGAAAAGAAATGAGAAATAGAAATACAGAAACACCACTCAACTTTGGTAATCCCTAGACATTGCTATCGAGAAAAACTGGCACATAATCAGGTAAATAACTAACAACACCAGTCCCCAAAAGTTGTTTTTTATGATAAAACAGATGAATGACAAACAGATTTTAAAAAATTAACAGAATGCACTTATTAGCAATGCTCAGATAACGATGTTTTTTTCACAGTAGAACGTAGAAAACAGGCAAATATTGAGAGATTTTGATATTTCATTAAAAAACACATGAAATTGATTGGAGCAACTTGTTTTCTTTTATCAAAGTTACAGTTTGGGCAATAAAAGGCAGTAAAAGTAGGTGGCACCAAAAAAAAGGAAATAAAGCTATTGAAACAAATAGCTACACATTGCAACTCAAGATGATTGACAACACGTCAATAAGATTACTAAATATGATATTTTTAAAAAGCACCTTGTTGAGGCTGAGTCTTGGCAGAGGTTCCAAACACAAACTGCAAACTATGAGCAATTTCAGACTAACGTTTTAGTGTACAGTTACAAAGACATGGGTGTTGTAAAAAAAAAAAAAAAAAAAGAGACATAGAGAGCATTGTATAGGCACAGTAATCACTGTTTGGGAAAACTTTTCTAACAATAAATGCAGGTTATTAAAAAAAAAATTCTTTTAAAAAAGGTCCAATGTGAACATGACCCACAGCTTTCTTCTCAGAACTAATAATACATTTCAAACGGACTGAAGACAAGTGGATACTCCATCCCACAGACTAATGAGAGGTATTGTATTGATTTTATAACTCCATTCAAAAAGCTGCATCTCTGATGGTATGGGGTATATCAGTCCCTATGGAACAGGCAGCATGTTCAATCACATCATACTGCGCATCCTACAAGATCATGGCTTCATAGAAAAAGAATTCAGGTGATGGACTTGCTTACCTGTAGTCCATACCTTTCAATAACCAAACATATTTGGCACATCCTAAAAGTCAAAATACTGCAAATAGACGGCAGCAAACCAAAACAACTCGTACTTTGTGTCCAATGTAGATTCGTTAGTTGTAATGTTAAAGAGGTCACAAAGAACTATGAAATGTTCGCAAAAATGTAAACTGATAGAGCTAAATGGCTGGGTTTAAATGAGCTAAATACGAACTGCGGTTTTAAGTTTGTGGGTACTCTGGAACAGTTTCAGACCTTCAAATGTAAAGAATACAAATCAATGCAGAAGCCCATAAACAAACATTAAGTTAAAAAAGCTTTGTGATTTAAATGAGGGATATTTTTCAATTGACTCAAATTACTTTCAACATCACCCATGATGAGAAAATACCCAGATCACCCATATTATCTGCACTTAATGCCGGTACACTGTATGCTATTGTTACCTCTGCAACAGCACTAAAAAACACATCAAACTTATTCAAAAGAGTGCCTTTTCACTCTAAACTCCAACAAGGGCTGGATTTTTTACGTTTTAAAAACAGAAAATGTAAACTTGCATTTCTTCCCTCAAATGTCTTGGATCCTTCTCTTCTTCAGGTTTTACATGTAATGCTATGCCACACAAGGAGACTAAGCCAGAGCTATTTAAGTAACATTTATGTGCTGTGACTGGCGCAACTCAGGTTACATAACGGTGATTTTACATCCTTTAGCATTTCCTGGAACCTTAAATCCTCAAATGACTCTGATGATGAAGGAGGAATTAAAAATATGGTGTTGATCTACAAACAAGGGTAGAGATGAGATAATGGTTAATTATCAAATAGTAATACTAAACATGTGCAGAAAGCATAATCCATTTTTCTATTTTGTTGCACTGGTTATTTTTCACCCCAGTTCTGTCATGTTATGCACATACTGTGTATTAAGGAGGTATGGATTTGTACAGGGCACGGCCGTGTGATGGCTAGCACCATCGCATCACTGCAAGAAGGTTCTGGGTTTGAGTCCCAGGGGACCCAGGACCTTTCTGTGTGGAGTTTGTATGTTCTCCCTGTGTCCGTGTAGGTTCTCTCTGGGTTCTCCGGCTTCCTCCCACAGTCCAAAAACCTGCATGTTAGGTTGATAAGGAGTGAGTGTGAATGTGCATGGTTGTTTGTCCTTGTGTGTCTCTGTGTGGCCCTGCGATGGACTGGCGGACCGTCCAGGGTGGACCGCCTCTCGCCCATTGACCACTGGGATAGGCTCCAGTTCTCCCCGTGACCCCATTAGGGAATAAGCGGTTACGCTAATGGATGGATGGGTGGTTTTGTACAGGGAATAATCAACAGACTGACTTAGAGTGAGTGGCTCAGTTACAACGGCAAATAAAAATATTAATTAAAAAATTGAAAGTGTCTCTTCAAGGTTACATTGGGATTCTTTTGTCAAGACTTTGCAATGTGCCAAGGCAAATGTCCTTATTTGAAGCAGACGAGAATGCTAAAATAGAAAAAAAAGATTGTTTCTGGGTTTTAAATCTTTGTTTAGGAATTATCTTGTTTTTTTATGGTACTATCATATTTTTATGTAGGACAATTTGCAGCAGAAGTTAATATACTCAGATCATTTCTGATGTCTTTCCTCCTTGAAATAGTGTTCACACCTTAATGCTGCAGACCAACAAAGTGAAAATGTTCCTTGTTATGGAGGCAGTACAGTCAGTTTGATTAACAGCACTTTATAGCTACAGTTCTGATCAGTTTTTGCCTTATTCCATGTTACTTTATTGTAATATGTCATCTATCATCTGAAATAATGCTAAACTGATCTTCAGACCTAGCTATTATGGCCGATCTTTCTTTGTGCCTTGACACTAAAAACCTTGTCATTAAAAGAAGGAGTTTTGCTGAGGCAGCTAGGTTATTCTGAGATGATCTTATGTAAATACCAGTAGCTGCAGTGCTGTCACATGACTGCTTTAAATGTTTGTGCTGTACCTGTGAATGTATATGTGCATGTGTGTGTGTCAGTGTGTGTGGATGCTGCGTGTGTTTAGGAAAAACTTCTGCGACTTTCCCACTTGCTCCATTGGACAGCTTAACACAGTTAGTCCATATAAATAATAATAAACTAATAAATACATGAAAAACATATTTAATTCAGCCCTGTAAGGCAGTCTATGAATTTTTTCTTCAGGTTGTTTGAGGCCAGCCTTTTTCTTTCAGACCTTTTTCGAGGTGCTTTTACCAATTAGACACAACTCTTTAGTTTCCATGGAAACCTTATATCTCCCTCTTTTTCTTCATTCCTTCACACATAAAAAACTCTCTCTCTCTCCACACAGTTTATTTTTAAGACTCCTTTCTTTCTAGCTCCATGAGACAACAAGTGGGTGTTGCAGTGCGTAGGAGTGGTGCTGGGGGGGAAAAATGAAGAGCCGGACATCGTGGGTACAGGTCACAGGTTATGGTTTTAACCAAGTGGGAACAAGTAGACCGAGAATTAGAGTCCATGACCTTGATTTAACAAGTTTGTACGGAACAAAAGTTGTTACTTATGTGTTTTTCTGTTAAAGTAGCAGCGCCATGATTCATGTACACAAAGTTTTTACGATCAACTACTGCACTTACACTTGAAAGATGTATGTGGGCTGTATGTGAAGATAAAACATAAACAAAAGCTAATCAGTTAGTGTAGTAAAAACGCAAGGTTAACAACAGCCAATGTTCAGGAAGCACCAGTGTCAAAGGCTGCTTCTGGTAGAAAACCCTGTAATTAGCTATAAGCCTGTTCTTTTAGCCAAAATGGTCAAGTGTGTATGGAAATAGAAGGGATTTCATTGGCAGTGAGATATTAATACATTTTGACGGCATATTTTGCTTCTCTCTTTCAAAACCAAACGCCACTTTTCCTCATCACACAGAGGAAATCTCATGCATTTTTTTTTAATCTCCATCTGAAAGCTTTAGTGAGGAGGTCAGTGACGAAGATTCCCGCAGAAAAAAAAAAAAAACCTTGACTGCGTTACAGTAACTCTTTTTAAATTTGATGAGCAGCTGACGGGAGCTATTTTCTGTGGTGTAAGCGTCTCAGCGGGCTCATTTGATGACTCCCCTCGAATGCCATGAGAGCCAATTTACTTAGAAGCGGGCGGCCGCCTCATTTCTCACTTCCACAGCCGATCCAGGTCAACATGTTTTTAGAAAAGCAGGCCGACGGGGAAGGGAGGGGGGGCGAGGGCGGCCAATAAACAGCTTCTGGTGGATGAAAAAAATTTAATAAAATTAGATTCTAAAGCTGTGAGCGCTGTTGTTCTTAAAGGGATAAACACAATCATTCCACATTAGCCTCATTGTACGGTGCATTTTGTTTAGAAATTAATTTTAGGCAGGTTTAGGCAGGTTTTGAGAAATCCATGTATGTGTTCAAGTGTTCATGACAGAGAGTACCATGTATTTATTCTCTTACTCTGTTATATTCTGCTTTACTGTGTTTTGCTTAAGATAAAAAAGACAGGCAGCTTGAAGGTATCCACGTACTGTTTCACTTTTGATTTTGGATCACTTTGATTTAGAGTGAGACTTCTAAGGTCACACATTGGATATTTAAAGGAAATCTGATGAGGACCTTAAGTTGAGAGCTACTTCAAACAGGGTCACAGATGAGTGAATTTCTATAAATACTGACACTTTGAAGACATTCTACCAAGGTCTGAGTGAGTGGAATATATAATGAATTCGATACCCGATCACTTTCGCATTAGACACTGAATTACTGTGTTCTTTTCCACTCTAAGAGCTTTAATTAGGGAAACCTCTCGATTTTCACCTCTCATCCAAAAGGCATGTAGATAGTATCCATTCCTAAGCATAGATAGTCATTAGTCCCCTGTCTCTCTGAAGCCTCTAAATAATTTGCATTTCATAATTTAAGTCTCTCTCTCCCTTCTATTGTCTACCTGCTGAAAGAGCCTGAGTCATCCAATGGCAGGAGAGAAGATGCTGCATTGGAGACTCTGGGAAGGGGATAACTTAGACCCCCTGGCTTTTGTTTGATCTGTCCTACATAGAGGCAGAGCACATTCCATATACAAGACAATTCAAAGGGCCTTACATAAAAGGTTTCTAAAAAAGAAATGGCATGGATTAGTATTTCTATCATACCAAATTTGCCCATAGGAGTGAATGTGAGTGTGTGCGGCTGTTCGTCTCTGTTTGACCCTGCGATGGACTTGCGATGTGTCCAGGGTGTACCCTACCTCTTGCCTGGGATAGGCTCCAGCCATCTCCCCTTTGGGAGGATTTAGTAGGAGAAAAGTATGAGAGGAAAAAGCTTAGGTATACAGAAGTAGAGGCAGAAACAGAGCAGAGACATTGGAAAGTTACAATTGATCCAGTTGAAGTAGCATGTAGATAATTTGTTACAAAGTCTGCTACCAAAACTCTGGGAGTTGGGTATAATTGGAGAGAGTGTGAAGAAGCACATGTCAGTTGAGGCATGTTCTCCGTGTCTGCGTAGATAACCTTTGGATACTGAGGCATCTACCACTGTCCAAAGAAATACATGTTAGGTCAAGTTAACACTCTGTGTTAAATGTACTGGAGGATGTACACATTAGTTTTTCTTGCATTCTTTCCTTCAACTTTAAATGTGTTTTTTTTTCTGCTGCTTTTCAAAAGGTCACATAAGCTTTGCGAAGCCACTAAATGGAAATCCCGTTAGTGATAATAATAGAAATATAACCTTTATTGCCGTTTCATAACTTGGATTTCTTAGACTCCCACAAATATCACTAGTAAATGTCAAAATAATACAATAAAATAGTGTCTTATGCTTTCTGCACTTTATTTGTCACCAAGGAACCATTTCCATATGGTGCAGTAATTATTTACATTCACAGAAACATCTCTATTTTAGGCCGTAACCTCGCTTTTAATGGCCATTTACCAAGATAATGAAATATCTGGACACAGTCGCCTAGAGGAAATTATTTGTACTTTATTTTTGCTAAAACAAAAGAGAAATTATCAAATTTATGACATCATCAACATGAAATCAATGCAACATATGTAGTCAGTAATAACAGATTGTTTTTAAACATGTACCCATTGGAAACATTGAGTGCATCCAAAACGTCATCTTTACACGAGTAGTTGTGTAATTTGCATTAATTTATGCTAAAAACAATTCACCCCTGAAGGCAGCCGAATTATGAGGGCCTCTGCTGAAATGTTTTATTGACATGAACATATTCAACAGAATTCACTCTTTGAAACTTTCACTTCAATTATTTCTGAGCAGTATTTCGTGACACATCAGAATGATTAAAATGCTTTTAGTTAAGGGGCTTCTGCAGTAAGCAATTAATTTATATTCAACCATTTATGTTACCAGATTTGAGGTTGTTTAATTATGGGATATGTGACAGGATACACAGAAAAAAATAGATGCAGAAAATGTCGCGCAAATTTCTATACAAATAAAGACTCCTAAAAATAAGTTGCATTGTTCATCTGGCAGTGCCAAAAGGATGCTGGGTTCAAAAAGGTTATCAGCGGGTCGCTGGTCATGATCAATATTTTCCTTGAGGTTAGAGGTAGGATCAGAGCCCAGAGTACTCGATGAGTAATTGTCTCCTACATTGTGGTGATAGCTCATCGGTTATTGATTGATTTGATTAGTCGTTTAAAATGAGTAATATTAAGCTACACTGTAATGGAGTCCTGGTGCTCTCTTTGTTTCTGCCTTGATGGCATTTTCATGATTCTGTCCCAGGAAAGAGTGACGCTCAGAGCAAAACAGAGTAGAACAATCGATCACACGTGAAAAGATTTGTAACTCTGACGTAAAACCTTCCATGCGAAAAGCTGCGCACATGGACATGTGCTGCCATGAGATCACGGATCTCTGCAGGGATAAAAGAAAGAAAACTATCTCACTGGGGGAAAAAAAAAAAATCCCCAATTTGTAACCAAAGTTTAATCCTTCCCGTGTCCTGCCGGGACTCAGTTAGGAACCCAAGCAGTAAGCCCTGTCTGCTTTCTCATGATAAATTCCTACCAGCTGTCTCATGTGGAGATTATAAAATGATAGGCCAAGGTGTGTAAAGGCATCCAAGCAATAAAACACGGAAACTGAGATAGACAGAAATCAACCACAAGCACAATATGGGTTTTTAGATCAGTTTCATTCTTGTTGATCTATGACTCAGTCGTGCTGGTTTTGCTTGTTTTTTTTATTTGGAAACTCTTGGTAAATTTGCACTTTTATGTATCTACAGTTTGTGCATACATGTAATCGATTTTGGATCTTTTGTATACCTCCTTTTTTTCTGGAATAAGACTAAATGGTATCGGTGGACTGATGAATGACATAACTTTAATGTATTACATCATATTTCCACAGGAAATCCGTGCAACCTTTAAATTTGGTCAAGTCCCTTAAAATGTAAATATAAAGAAAGGAATTAACATGCTTTTCCAAAGCCTATTTATGACTTTGAGCATTGATAGTGGTTTTCCAACTATCCACGTTGTCATTTGCACAAATAATAGGCATTTAACCCGAGATGCAAGGTTTTTTAACTGAGCAGTGATTTGATGATTTATCTCTTTTTTAACCAGAGTTCATGGGGCCTATGTCATTCATGCTGTGTCATCCCATAACACATTGAACATTAGTTATTTAAGTTTCACACACAAGGTAATTTCCAAAGAGTTCTAATTTTAAAAAAAAGTAAGTGAAAGATTAAAGAGTCCTATAAAACTATCTATACCAGATTGACAGACTCTGAATATAATGTCTATAACAAAACAAAGATTAACAAAGATCTGAACCAGAAACCTTTTTTAAGTCTTTGTTAAAAAGTGGATTCATCTCGCATAAATGCAATCTTGTTAGATGTATTAGGCATAAAAGAAAGAAGTAGCTTTCATGCAATTAAAATAGTAAACTTGCTTCTAATCTTTCGGTCCTTTCGTTAACAAGTTGAACTTTTCCAAAAGTATTTCCATGGATACCGGCGCCACTTTCTCAATACGGCAACGGCTGCCAGAGAGACTGCCTGCAGCTACTGAATTCATGTGTCACAGTGCAGAGGATAAAAATATCTCTCCTTAATTGTCATTCCTTGTGCCAAAATGTTTAATTATACTGCCTCTGTTTTAGGGGTAGCCAGCACGCTTGACAAAATGCAGGGTTAGGAAACTGTAATTAATCATCACAAACCGTGGACATGCTCTAAAACGAGACACTGGTGTACGTAACATGAACTGGGAATGAGCGCACGCCTCACCACTGATCTCGAGTTAGACACAAACTAAGCAGCACTTTTAGATACACATCTATGTGACTGTTGATGAACAGAGTTGATTCCACAAGCAGATGGTGGCCAGGCTTTTTTTAAGTGTGTTTGAGTGTCTGTGTGCACAGCAGAAAGCAGAGGGATTAACATGAAGCTTCTTTTACTTAGTTTGTGTACACCCTTAAACAGTATGTTTGCACGCACTGCACTGCCTCAGCAGACAGAAAAAAACCTGCTTCGTCTTAAAAGAAGAGGTTGATTTGAATCTTGTTTGCACGAGTGATCGGCCAAGCTTCCTGCATAACAATTTAATAGCATGTCATCTCTTGTTTCTTTGAACCTGTATCTCAGTAATATAATTGTGTGACTCCTCATCAACCCCTCCTTTTATCAAACCTAAGATAACCGGTTCAATATTTATCCTAACGATTGCACAATATTGTGCATGATACTCCAAATGATCTCATGATTGTCGCCAAGGCATTGCCTTATTTGATACGTTGATAAATACATTTCCTGCCAATCATAAAATGAGGAAACTATCTTAGAATTAAAGTCCTGTATAATTTATTATCCTTTAATCTGTTTCCTCTGAAGGGGTTTAAGGGATTAATTTACATCGGTGTGAGATTCACATTAAAATAATCTCAGTCTTTAAAAGCCAACAGATGTTTCTCTAAACTTTTTGGCTCCAGACTGAATATGAAAGATGGTGGGTAATGGGCCTCTCGACTGGCTGCAAAAGAGCTCCTTCTGTGTAAAATGTCTATTAGACTGTTTAACTGTTCATCCAGTGTATTTTCTTTTCTACTTGTCATGTATTGTACCTTAACCAAGAGTTCCTTATATTATCATTTATTGTGTTTGACAATGTTTTGGCATTGGTTTCCAATGCTGCTTAAAAGCTAAAAGAGAACGGGAAAGCCTTGCTGTGTTGTGATGGGCATGGGAGACACCTGACCCCTTTTTTCCCCTTGTTTTTATTTCTTTACATTGACTCTCCTAGATCTAAACTGTGAGTTGAAGTCATGCACTAGAAGTTCTTTTAACATTCCCATGTTGCACACACAAAAACCTCAATTACACACAAGAAGTCAATTACTTCTACAGCTCTGTCTTGTATTTGGGGGGCATTCTTTTTTTAAGGATCTAATTATGCCTACCATTATTACAATCATGTACACCATTATTTATTATTATTCACAATTTGCCTCAGAAAGTCAGAAAAAACAACTGGAACACAGTAGACCCCAACCAAAATTAAAACAGCACCAGTCACATACTTTGATTAAAATATATTTTCATCAAAAATTGTTGTCTGCCCCAAATTATATCTTCTTTTAGGGAAAGTTTTGAGAGTGATATAGATATACTTACATTGCTTCTCTGCTGGGGACAGCATTTTACAGGATACTATTATGGTTTGTATTTAAGGATATAAACCTAAAACATTATATTATCGAGTTAAGTGCATTTATTGGGGAAATAAAGGTAACCTTTTATCTACCTGGATAATGTATATTGTTGTTCCTTCCACTTTTGGATGTAACTACTGCTTCTGACTCTTTTATTATAAGTAACTCTTTCACGTATGTAAAATAAAGTCTCAAACATATCAGTTTATGTTTATGTACATTCTATATCTACATTGAGGTTGATTGATATAATTACCTGGTGAGGCTTTCTGTGCCTTTTTTATCTCTACTCTTTGAGACTCCCCAGTCTAAGTAATCATCTGTGGACCGACCCATCGCCCATAAGACATCTGTTGTGGGGAGTTACTGCTACGTTTCACTTTCCAAAGACGATGACATCTGATAGGGCACATTAGGCCAATGTAAGAACCAATGAAAGTCTGTTTTTTGACAAGACCCCATCCTCTGATGCCTCCATTGTGAAGTCAGATAATTTCTATCATGGCATCATCGCACAGGACTTTCCTATCAGGATCTCCTTGGGGATACGGCGCCGTTTGAAGTTTTCTGCAACTATATAATTAGATCGTGTCACAGAGGTAAAGAGTTGTTTTTTCAGATATTTTCATGTGCTTGTTAATAAATGAGGATTCCGTCTATGTAGTGGTAACTCTGTACACAGGTCAAAAGCTATTCGTGCAGTAGTGGTGTGTGTTTCCATTCACTTCAACAGGACATTTGAGTAAGTGTGCTCACAAATACCCACTGACACATATTACATTATGAGTTACACGGAGGTGTGGCTCACAGAGATCAGTTTCCGTCACAAGAACAAAGTAATTTTACAGTGATATTCTTGTCCTTATATGCAATTCAGATACATCAAACAGAAAAAGCAACCTATAATCCCCAGGAGCCACACTAATTGTAACTAATAAAATACAATTGTTTTTCATGATGGTTGTTTTCAGATAATGGTAATTCCTGCACCTGGTCCCCACATAAAGCCTCGTGGGAAATGACACAACATCAGTTCAATTGAAATGTGTCAATCAAAGGCTCTTTTAGTGCTGAAATGTATGAGAATCCTCTCCCAGATGCTGCAGATGACAGGGCAGGATCAGCATGGCGCCTCTTGGTGAAGACCACTACTGCCGACAGTTCCAGCCCAACACCTTTGACCCCTCCCGCTGCAGTGCGTGCCTGCGGCCAAATCACATGCACCTCAACAGCACCCCGATGGAATACGCAGAGGCAGAACAACCAGGCGACCTACATGACTGGGTTAGTGTTTTACACATGTCAAAATATGATGTGATGTTTTTATAAAATACCTTGAATAAATTGAAGCAAAAAAAGTTAGAGAAAGGTTCCGTTCTCTGACCCGACCGACAACATTTTTGGTTGGTTCCTGTATTCAAATTAATCCTTAAAACTCCAGAGGAGAACGTGAAGCCCAAAATTGGCTGGTTTTATAAGTTTTGAAGCTCACAATAAGTTCAAGGCACTCTTGTGACTCCACAAAGCCTATTCAAATTTGAATGATGATCCCTGCTGAAAGGATCAGACTATTTACTCACTAGATAACTGTGAATAAGAAAAAAATGCTCCATCACTTGTACAATGAGGCCAAACTGTAATGCAATCACCAAAGTGAAACTACTACGGAGGTGGGAGATGGATAGCACAACGGCGTGGCATTTGATTCTGTATCATTAATTAATGAGAGCTTGTTTCAGTCCTCTGGGAATTATATGCAATCTAATATACCCAGAAGATGTGAGAACACACACACCCTTAAGACGCTCTGAAGCTCATGGTGAAAAAACAGCCAAATATTAGTTGAGTTAGTTAAAATCATAACATTCTATTCAAATAAAGAAAGCTAAATTAACCATTATTCATTTGGAAGAACAAGAGCTAAAAGGAGCAACACATTTTTGTTTTTTTGTCTGTGTGTTAACAAAAAGGAAAAACTGAAAGGTATCAAGATTTTGACAAGAAAGGCTCTGAGTGGGCGGTTCTGTTAATGCAGAAGCACTAGAGCAATGAAATAATGATGAGCATGAACAGAGACTAGCTTGAGTTACGTCCTGTGCAGTTTAAATGTGCCGGCTGAGCTAGAGAGAATAGAGAAAAGAAAGGTAGAAGAAGGACAGCTGTACCACCTTTTTAGCAGATTTGGTCAAAATACAGCAACTAATCACAGTAAGTTTGTCTGTCTTAAAGTTAAAATTATGTGCCAGAGTTTGAAAATGCCTTTTTAGTAGCACAAGAATTTTTGTTTATGTTTGCATTTAAATTAAATGGTTGTGGTGCTGTTTGTTGTTGGATCATTATAGTTACATGACTATAACGACATGACTCATCAGTCATAATGTTATTGTTGTCTTGAGATTTTGGGACTGCAATGTTTTCTCATTTCAAAATGTTCTTATAAATCAAGATGACATTGAAAAAAATACCATTCTGATACTAAAACAGCATACTGTATATGTGGAGGTGGGAGCGATATGATGATCATATGTGTCTGTGCATATGTAGATAGATAGATAGATAGATAGATAGATAGATAGATAGATAGATAGATAGATAGATAGATAGATAGATAGATAGATAGATAGATAGATAGATAGATAGA